>VZTT01012003.1:52096-107884 GCA_013400855.1 Buphagus erythrorhynchus | reverse complement strand
GGATGTGCAGGGGCTGGGGATGTGCAGGGCTGGGGATGTGCAGGGGTTGGGGATGTGCAGGGCTGGGGATGTGCTGGGGCTGGGGATGTGCAGGGGCTGGGGATGTGCAGGGCTGGGGATGTGCAGGGCTGGGGATGTGCTGCCACCTCCTCGCAAACAAAAGCAGTGCCATATGCCGAGCCTTCCCAGAGCCATTAGAATAATGCTGCGTTCAGGTAGGGGATAATTGCTCTGCTCAGAGATGGCTCTGAGTCACACAACACTGACACCAGCACATTTTCTGCAATTAGTGCTCCGCGCTCAATTTCCACCAGGTGAAAGAAAATATTGTAGCCTCTCTTCTAAACCCCAAACTGTTTATTTGACTATAAGTAACTGCAGATAAAGCAACTGCAAAACCACGAGGAACTGGTTTTAGTACCTAGGGAGAATTATTGTTGTAACTTTCAAGAGCTGCTCATTAGGCTCAAAGTTATTTTTGTCCTGTCTAGTCCGAATAATCCTTCTAAAAATGATTTACAGAAGAAATATCGAATCAGAGATCAAGGCTGGGAGAAAATAAAGATGTAAAGATGTATGTGGAGAGTTTTGAACTTACTCAGCTGGTCTGCTTTATAAAATGTCTCTTGAGGAGAGGTACACAAGTGTGAACTGCTCTGGCCTCAGCTGGAGGCTGAAGGAGGGGTGCTGGAGCTCCAGGTGCCCACCCACTCCTGCAGCCCCCAAAACTGAGGAACAGGAGCAGGGAGGCAACTGCACCATGCCCCAGGACAGCTCTGGAAAGATCCCACTTGCCATTGCCAACTGCTAAAAAACCCAGACAATCAAAACTGCTTTCAAATAGTGTTTTTCCTGAACCCTGAGTGTTTATCTGGTGATTTATCTCTTAGGAAAGAGCAGCTGGGAAACGCTGTGGAGGAAGTATTCATCTTCCTTCCCTTCAGAAGGTCTTTGCTCTTTTATTTCCTCTGCTGATTTGCCAAGGATGCTGGATTCAGCTGGGATGAAGTACCAGCTCTATGAGCTCCCATCCCACCTGGACATAACGAGCTGCTTTATTGAAGGGGACAAAGATGGGGAGCTCTTGCTGGATTTCCTGACAGAAGCAATTGACTTTACTAAAACTGCCCCTCCTGAACTAAAGCATCAGGTAATGGAAGAGTTAAGAAAGCCTGGATGCAGTGAAGTCAGAGATGGGAAGGTGTTTTTCAATAGCAGCCTGGGTGTAATAGTGGTTGAGTCATGAGTTAACATCTTCTTCTTGATCCAAAGCAAAGAGATACAAACTGTTAACAGCTGAAATGCATTTTTTAATCTTTTTAAAATGGCTTAATTTAGTTCAGCACTGATAATAATTTTTGGAGCTTGTTAAGAAATCAGTATTAACATCTGTTGTTTTAAGCAAGCTTTAATACTTGATTAATTCTACACTAATCTATGAATGTGCAACGCACTAGGCAGTAAGTTGTGCTTTATCATACAGATGTTGTGTGATCAGCTATAACTCAGACATCCACTCAGGCACTGCAGAAACCTAACCATTTCCTAAGGAATAATCCAGAACTACATGTGGTTCCACCATCTTCATTCAACAACTCTCTACAGCTCAAATAAGCAAATTGCAATTTCTTGGTGCAGCTGGCAGGAGTGCAGGCTCAGAATGACCAACCATTGGGTGGGTCTTTGATGGGATTTCTTGAGCTTGTGACTTCAAGATCTCATACTTGCAGCTACTGTGAAAGTGGTCTCACACCTGCATATTCAATGGTTGCCTGCTCCTGCCTCTGCAGGCATCTCCATTTAATGGCACTGCTTCCCCTTTCTATATTTTTACTTTATGATCTGCAGAGCTATTTGTGTGCCAGGTCCATAGTGGAACTAGAAGAGGGGAGCAAGGGAAGATGGTTGAGACACAGGTTTGGTAACAAAAATCCTGGAGAGGTGGATTTCAGTGGTGAGTCCTGATGCAAAGTCTTTGTTAGGAATCAGCTTCTGCAGTCACACAGAGCTTTTTTTGTATTTTTAATTAACCACATAATGTTTCTGGTCCCAGCTTTCCCCTGGCCTGGCAGCTTTGTAATAAGAAAAATGTAAAAATAAACTCTGATACCAAAATGACTCGTTCCAGTAGCATTTTTTTTGATGGCACTGTGTTAGGTAAATCTGTTCACTATACAGGATATTCAGCAAGAAAGGGTTTCACCTCCTCAGCCTCTTCTCCATGTGAGGCTGTTGTGGCTGATGCATTTGTTTTGCTAAATGATTTTATAGTTTTCAGGACTGTTTTCTCTCTACAAGGCACAATACATAGTGGGATACAATAGAGTCGCTTGAATGGATTTAACAGCCTGAATACTCAATTTATCCCCTGAGACAGGTGTGATTTCTGCCATTGAAATAATTTGATTCAGTGTTGAAATGGTTTACTTTAGGTAACACTTTAGCTGCAAGGATTTGTGTTTTATTTTTGCACACACATTTCTGACACAATATAGATTATTAATGATTTGAAGTGATTTCAAGAGATCATATTGGGCATAATAGCTGTTTATATTTATTTTAGGGCAAGTTTTTTGAAACACAAACTTCTCCCGGTGCTCAAATGTTAATTCTGGTGGATTTTACAATGTTTCTATGATAATCCTGTGTTGAGCAGAACAAAATCTATTACCACTTTACCCAGTTCTGTGCACAGGCTCCTGAATTAGAAGACCTCAGTATATCTGTGAGCTGCTGTGGCCACACGCCAGAGCAGGACAGAAAGAAAATCTGTCATTAGAACAGATTGCTGCACGCATTTCTAATGGGAAACAAATTAAAGTTACATTTATTTTCGTGGCTCTTTTGGGTTGTCAGTGACCTTTTCTAAATGGTGCTTGCAAAGCAGGTGACTGCTGAATATTGCCACATCAACCCTGTCGGGGTGAGATATCTCAGGGAGCCACAGAAATGCCAGAACAAAACCAAAAAAACACTAATACAGCAACAAAACCCAGCAATAAGATGCCCTTGCAGATCCTGCTGTTTTTTTGTCTANAAGATGAGAAGCAGCAGAACTGATCTGGAGAGAACAGAGGGGGATTTGACCCCACACACATACACACACACACAAATACAAATATTCAGTGTGAATGCATGGAAAGCTTCTTTCCCTGTTTTGCTTCTGAGGAGAATTTCATTAAAAACTGGGGGGGGCGGGGGGGGGGAATAGAGTAAACTCCATTCTGTATCTTGCAACAGCTTGTGTTAAGGGGTTGGGGGAAAACTGAATCAGCAGAGCACCCTTAAGGGATAAATTAGTTTTAATTTTAAATTTGTAACACACTCAAACATTTTCAAGAAGCAAGTACTTTAAATATTATTAAGAAGGAAGTGAATGTGGGGAAGCACAATTTTATGCTCATTTTACCATAAAAACTGAAGGACATTTTGTAAATCTCTCAAACAACTTCCTAATAGAGTGGAGAACCACATTTTCATGCAAGAATCATCCTTAATTGTACAGTGAGACACTGCTATTCCCCAGCAGGATTGGGAAGTACAGTTTGTCCATGGACTGGGATTTGCACAGCAGTCTGTGCCAGGGCCTCATCATCCTTAGGAATTTCTTTTAATCTCTAATCTAAACCTGCCCTCTGTCAGCTTGAAGCCATTCCCTTTATGCTCTCACTAAAAACCTTGTAAAAAGGTCAAACCCCAATCCTATGTTTTCCTGGCTTGCACCCCTAAAAAATTAATTTGTAGGCTTTCTACAGAGGTTCATTGAGAGCAATGGTATTAAACCAGGACAATACTGATTGGATCAAATTTGGCTTCAGGATACCTGTGTTAAAAATACCAGAAATTATCCTGAAAGCTCTTCATGCATGGGTACCCCTTTCTGGCTTAATATATGTTTTAGATATGAAATGTGACTCTGGGTAAATGCAATCCTTAATATTGCATCTCTGTGTTTTTCTCAAAGATGGCTCTGAGCAGTGCTTGTTTTTAAATTGGAAGACATTCCTTTTTCTTTTCATTTCATGAGCACATAAACCTGGAATATACAGATTTAATGCAGGTACAGGAGAAAAAAGCTGGAAGGAGGGAAATAGGGAGGAGGAGGAAGAGAAGGGAGTCTTTTGAAACAGCAGGCAAACACCTGGGCCTGTGTCCCTCTGATAAGTAAGAGTGAGCTTGTGGCTCTGATGCTGTGTCAGGTGATTGTTTCCCAAAGGAATTCCTGAGGGAGGTTTGCTGTGCAGGGAAGGGAATAACCTGATGTCCATGAGTGAGGCAGGGCTTTGGAGCGATGCCTCAAAGGCTGGGGGGGCAATGGGGGAGGAAAAGGCTGACCCCCTCCAAAGAGCCCAGGCTTCATGTACACGTCCCTCCACATCAAACACATCTGCCCAAGCAGCTTCAGGGCTGTAACTTTAAATCATACACAGAAAAGTATTCTCACTGCTCCGTTAATTACTACAGCAAATTGAACAAATGCACTCACAGCTCGGCTGCTGTCACCATTCCTGCATTGGGGTAATTCATGCTTGCAGCCCATGATAGGATTTTTAATGTCATTACACAGTAGGGCAAAGTCTTCATTTTTAATAAAAATACAAATGCTAAAATGAAACAGATTAATATCTAATTTTACATCTTCATTTACATGATGTGCAAAATTATCTTAACTATTTGTTATGGATGGAGTGGCTTTCCACCAATTTAGGCTTTTTTTTTTCATACTGGAGAATGTTAACAGAAATTGTAGCATAAATCATTGCCTTGTAGAGTACCAGAAGGTGCATATAAAAACCCATATCTTTACTGCACATATTTCCCATTAACCATAATCTATTAGTAATTGAAGTTCATTACAAATTCTTGTAGACTTTATTGCTATCATGCTGCATGACATAGTGAACCTGGCTTGCATAACAAGAAGTCCTTGCTGGGAAATATCCTATTAACAATGACAGTGCATTTGTCATTGTGATAATAAATCCAAAGCTGCCTGTAGATTATAAATTATTGCAGCGCCATTTCCACTGTTGTAGTTTAAAAGTTTTGTCAGCACTTCCATTTTGCCCCTGCTTTACGGGCAGTTATAACTTGACCATAAAAATCTGCAGTGAGCTGAATCCCATCTCACAAGGTCTCACTCTCAAAGAATGTTTCTTTCCCCAGTGAGATTCATATTTCATCCATATGAAAACCTTTGCGCCAGAAGCTGTGTTTGTGACAGATTTTTAGGTTCTGCATTTGCACAGATTTTAATTGGAAAGCCCAGGCCATTTGACAAGTAATTTGTCCATGATATTTCTAAAGATTGTGGTAAAATTAAAAAATTCAGCAAGACAAAAAGACGGGAGCTGGGCTGAGCTGAGTGTTCGCTGGTTTAGCACCTGAAAGAGCTTCTGTCCTTATCTCCAGGTGCCAGAGACTTTGGGGAGCCATTGGGTAAACCCTGCTTCTCTTCAAAGGAGAAACTGGAGAGAAATTATTCTCCCCATAGGCCTCACAAAGGTGTTTTGAGGATTAATTACTAACGCAGAAATTCAGGCATGCACTCAAGTCATCCTTCATCATGTCTGCGCAATTCTTTCAGCTCTATATAGGTTTTAAGTGTTATTAAAAGAAAATTGCTATAGAGTTGAACTTTAAGTGTTAATTATGACTCGAGATATAAATGACATCAGGTCAAATCTTTCACAATTTAACTCCCTAATTGACTTCAGCTCTCTGCACCAAGGGATATCTCTCTAGCTGAATGCATCTGTCTATCACATTTCTCAAGTGCCTATAGCAATGCATCCAATTAGCTGGACGTAGCCATTATGCCTCAACAGCTCCTAAATAGTGCAGGATGAAGCCTTCATTTCCCTGAAATACTTAAGAAAACTTTACCTCTTACCAGGCCAGGTTTTCACATCATCCTGCAATACATGCTCTGCTTTTAAGTACTGTTTCCATGTGTGGATAACGGATTCTGAAGTAAAGATGATTATTTTCTTTTCACATCAATAATGTCCTTCATCTCACAATACCCCAAATTTCTTTAAAATCTTGGTATGCAAAATCACTTTGCTGCACCTCAGTGGTAAGTGGTCTCCTGGGTGAAATTCAGCAGCTGTTGGATCATCCACAGCACTGCTTCCCAGTGATTTATGGCAGGATGAGGAGGAGGAAGTTGGCAGTCAAATACTGAGGGGCAGAAAGCAATTTCCTGGGCTGGTACTGAGCAGGGCCATGGGCACTGACATGTCTCCAGCCAAAACTGATCAGCTTCCCCTTTTCCTTAGCAGGAGAGTGGTGGGACATTGGGCTGGCACACGGAGCTGGCTCAGGGTGAAGCCCTGGCACATCCAACAGCTGGTGGTGGCACCAAGGGTGTCTGCCATGGGTGGGCTGGGCAGCAGCTTTGTGTGGCAGTGTCCTGGTGCTGCCCAGCAGAGTTCATGTGGAAGGCAGGGATGGATCTGGTGGGTGTAAGGGGAAAGAAGATGTCTCCCCTTTTTGCTTTAATGGGAAGCAAATTGCTCTTTGAACTCGCAGATGGATGTGAATGGTACCCAAAAGAGACGTGTGAGTGTGTGGTACTGGTGTGAATCAAGGATGGTGCTTTGTTCAAGAACGGCTCTAAAAAAAAGGACCAGAAAAAAATCGTTGCAATGTATTGCAGATTTCTTACCCAATGTTGTGTGTTTTGTTTGTATTATCTGGGCAAACAACACCAAAACCCAGTGAAAATAGAATTAAACAAATTAAACTCTTTGAAATCCCTAAACCTAAACCATGTGATCCTCTCCCATTTTGAAATCTCTCAATCTAAAACATATCATAGTTTTCCACTCAAACACAAGAAAGGGACCTAATACCTTTGTGACTCTTAATGCTATATTTTGATACTTTTATAACCATGATTTCAGAGAGGTCACAGTGAGGTACCATTTATTTTGGTGAGGGTAAGTAGGCTATTTGCCAGCAGATATAATCTCTTTGTTTTCTTAAAAGGAAATGAAATGACAGTATTTGGAGGCTGTTTCAAGGATCCCGTGTGTTACAGTGGATCCTGGCGGAGATGAATTGGTGGCCAGTGTATAGGTGATCTTGCCAAAAATGAATAGCAATGCAATTTATCATACCCTTCTGTAATTTATCTCACAACCATGTATTAGATTAGATAAAGACAGAAAGACATGTGAATTGGATGGACTGGACTAACACTGAAAACTTACACCTGCTTTTATTGAGGCTGACAGGAAGATTTCTGTTGCCTGCATTGCAATCAGGATTTGGCTTCACATTTTTAATTTGCTTTGAAGTATGATCTTGTCCAGCAAGGAGGAAAAAGCTAACTCAACATTAAAGTTTGTTGATTGTGTCTGCTATTTCGTATTCAATACAAATTTGTTCCATCATATATTTCACATTCAATCAATTAAAAAGTATAAATCTAAACAAAAATCCCCTCAACACTCAGAAGCTTACAAAGAAGAGCAATAACCAGCTATGAAACTGCTGCAAACACTCATTACATGCTACACTGTTTTCAAGGTAACAAACCAATAGTTTATTTTGTCCCCTTCCAACAAAATCCATACTTCAAAATCCACTTTTCTTACCAAATCGGTCTGTCTGTAAGACAAACAGTGTGCAGCTGGGAGTGTTTACCTACACCAGCAGAAAGATGTGCTACACTGCCTTCACATTCAGGAATATCACCAGCTACCTTCTTTAGGCTGGTTGTGAGCCAGTGATTGATATCTGTTCTTTTGCATTGCTTTCCTCTCATATCTCTTTGTCCTGCTGCTATAATCGATCACAGATTTTTCCATCAGGCTTCATGTCAGATTAGGATAGTGAACATGACTGGCTTAGAACAAACTGCTACAAAGTGCACCGAGGCAAGCCTGGGACTTGAACTGCTCCAAAAGTGATTGTTTTGGGCACGTCCATGAGGAGAGTGCAACAGCAGGCAGTCAGAAATATGCTTTTATGTCAGGGGTTTGGGATGGCTCCTCTCTGTGGAACCTGTTGTGGTCACATTTCCACTGTGGGGTGGGTGTTTTAAGTGAGGGGCAATGTCCAGCTCATCCTTTTCCTGATTCAGGCAGAAATTTCTGCTTAGGAGTCCATGGATGGAGCTGGCAGGACCTGCACACATTTTCTACCTGAGGCTGGAGTTGCAAAGTCACACGCATCTTTTGTGTTCAGTGCTTTACGTGTGCTATCAAGAGCTGCAAGGAGTGAACACCCAACAGCTTTCCCTGAATAGAAATAGATTTTAAACTTTCACTGTGACCAGTATTCCCAGGAGAAATAAAATATCAGTCCCTTACTTAAACAGTTCTTTGGGGGATTACTGCTTGTTTCTGTAGTGCCTAGCACAATTGAGTCTTCATCTTGGTGGGTGTTTTAGGTGCATCTGTTGTACCAACAACAATTTTTATTTTAATGTGAAGAACAGAGCATTGTTTAGAGAAGAGGGCTGTAAGGATTTGATCCAGATTTGGATCAGTGATCATGGATGAGTTTGCTGACAGCAGTTGCCCCATGGATGCTGTTGCTCAGATCTACAAATCCTGAAAGAGGAGTTGACCCATGGCAGCTGGGTGACCTCTGAGACTTCTCCTAGAAGAGGAACAGATGTTAAACTTTTACCTGGGTTCAAGAGAAGACAAGAATGCAATGGATGAGAAGTGTCTGAAACAGGTGCAAAATTACTGAGGCAAATTATCCCATGTGCTTGCCCTGTACATATAGGATGAATAGGATACTCACTGCTGGGTCCATACCTGTGACCACAGCTGGAGAAATACTAAATGAACAATAATGACAGTCCAACCATTTAGAGCTTGTTGTAACCCATGCTGAAACAACCACCACCGGAGGAACTGTAGAAGACATTGTGACACAGAAGTGTTGTTACCTATTTGACACAGTAAACCCCTTTTTCCTGACAATGACTGGCATCTAAGCCAGCATTAGGCCACTGAAAGCAGTGCTTGCACAGCCCACAGGAGCACGAACTCTGACATCTTGCATTTAATCCCAGGGAAGACACAGGCAGTGGTAAATTAGTGTAATGCTCTTAAAGAAATACTAAATAAAAGGCATTTTGCTCTATGTGTGTAAAAAACAGGCACTTCTGGATTTTGCCATGTGAGAGTGGGTGCTAAGAGTGCCTGAAATTACAGCTTTCTGGAAAAAAAATGCCTGAGAAATCCTGAGAGTCAGTAGACACAGAATATTTGCATCAGATGCTATTACTGGGATGGGGATCTTTCCAGAAATATGTGAGGTGAAGTGCTGCTCAGATGGATGTGCTGCCAGGGCAGAGGGCAAACTGGGAGATAAATACTCAGGTATCCATGGGCTGCTGGAACCCTGCACCAGGCAATGGTCTGGGGGGGTATAAAAGCAGGATTGAAAAAAAGTACAACTAAAATCCTCATGAGACAAGGTTTTCAGCACAGACTTTGAATTATTTCTGTGTCCTACAGGTCCTGGCTACTCTTCCTCTTGCCTTGCAGAGGTTCTGAGGCTGTGCCTGAAGACAGCACTTGCCCTAATGAAGAAACTAGGGTCTGCTGGCAGGCAAAGGATGGTGATCAAAGAAATCTGGAGTTTCTTACCTTGCAGGTGAACCTCAGGCCAAGAGGCTGAGCAGCTGATTTGAACTCCTGGGTAGCTAACCCACACAGCAGGAAAGGTTAACCCGGATTACTGAGGGAAACCTCATTCTGGGATGATTTATGGAGAGAGTACAACTGCCCTGTGTGCAAGCAAGGGCTGCAGATGCCATGGTCTGTGTTCAAATGGCTTATCCCAGTGTAAGGTCATTCATCACACATTGCTCTGGACTCCCAGGCCAATACATATCAAAGTCTGTCTCACAACAGGCACAGCCTTCTCAGCTCCCATCTGCCCACAGCAACCCTTCCATCCTTGCTAATTACATGCCTGCACTTGATTAGATCAGCCACAGCTCACCCCAGAGCCACAGCCATAGTGGTGTGCCCCAAGGAGGGATTGTGTTAATAAACAAAAACAAACACAGGGTCTCCATTTAAGAGCCCATTTCAAAGCCCAGAAGTTGGAAGCTCAGCTTCTGGACAACCACACTCCTATCTGTGTTCCAACACTGTTTTATTTGTTCCAATTTTCTTGCTGCAATTCAGTTTCTCATGGATAAGTGGCAGGATGCTCCCACTAACAAGCATGGAAGGGGTCAGTTTCTTTTGCAGACAAAAAAAGAAAGAAAAAAACACATAGAGGAGACAAGAATTATCAGCTTGAGAGGGAACCACAGGAGCAGCAAAGCTGATGCTGTGACTGGGCTGTGGTGCAGGAGGGGCTGAGAATTCCAGGTCTTCCCAGAACAGGTGTGGGAGGGGAAGCACCACTTTCAGGGAAGAGTTTCTTGTCAGTTGTTATGAAAAGCATGAAAAGCAATTAAAACAACCTAAAAATAGGAAAGTTTCTTCCTCTTTTTTTTTTTTCCCCCAGTGCTTCCCAAGGCTTTTGCTGACCTAGATAGAGGTAAGGGGACATGTCTGGCCTAATGCACAGGCAAAATTTGCTCTGTTTATGAACCAGGGCCATGCTCTGAGGCAGCACTTGCAGCCCAAGCCCTCGGAGGAGCCCAGGAGCTCAGGCTGCTGCTCAGTAAGGTGCCCTGGAGCCATGCCAGGAGCACTGAGGGCAGCAGCAGAGCTGCCCACCCAGCCAGAGGAATGGTGAGCAGAGGGGTTAAATTACTATTTTTAGGAGGTAGGTGTTTATTCTGGTCACTGGACATCTCTATGCCCAAGGGGAGAGGGCCATGACACCCAGCAAGGGCCATGCAGTTGTGCACACCTGAGCACTTGTCCCTTCTCCAAAGGATGGATCAGACCCCCATCCAGTTGGGAGCTCCAAGTGAGGTGGCTGCTGAAAGCTTGGTAGGCTCACAGCCACAGTGAGTTTTAGGAATGGGCTTGGAGAACAGTAGATATTAAGAAACAAGCTTAGAATGCCTGGAAAGGAAATTTGGTGAGTGCATGCCTTAAAAAAATCTGATTGTGCCAACAGCGTTAACATAAAAGGAGTAGGGAATAGGAAATCGTGTAATGGAGTTCTAATTATAATTCCTTTTGTTTTCCTAAAGAACATTAAAAAGCCATGATGTGACCAATGACTCACGCCCAAAAAATACTTCCAATTTTATTTCTACACTCATTGGGGCCCCTTGTTAATTTACAGCTAGTGAAATAATAAACAAAGCTGATCTTCTCATTTGCATCTGACACTATAGAAATGGTAATTTTTAAAAAGTTACCCAGAATCAGTTGGAAGCTTTGATTCTGTCATTAGCTAGACTTAAGTCTAGCTTAAGCAAGGCTTCTTCCCTGAAATACACATTTTGGTAAAAGCTCTTTACTGCCCATAACAATTCTGCTGCTCTCAAAATATGATGCCCTAGCAGGCCAGAGCTAACCTGTGCACATGAAATAAGTTTAGTTTAGTTTAGTGTGATGTTAAAAGAGTTTGGTCTCTGGAGCAGTCGCTCTGCTTAATAACATGTAATCATATGCCTTCTATTTAGTTTTCATTTAACTTGCCCCATACAATCAATGAATCCACTTTAATTAAACGTTCTTTTAAACAGCAAAAATGACACTGGTGTGTATTTTTAAAAATCTATACGCCACGGGGCACCCTCAAGACACAAAATCCTCATAAAGAGGATGTAAGATGCACAGCTAATAACACAGAGCAAGTTTGACATTTGCAGGGTAATTTAGTGAACCAAGTGCTTCCTCACAGGCTTCACGCTGCAGCACAGTGGCTGCAGTGCCATTTAATAGAAGATGAAGAGCCATGTTTATAATAATGCTAATAAACAGCTAATCTGAAAATTAGACTAGCATGTGGCAAAGGGCTGTTGTGCATATCTAATAAATGCTGCTCAGTGCTGGGTGAAGGCTGTCAGCTGATGCTGGAAGTGTTAATCAGCTGCTGGTGCTGGAAGCTGTCAGCTGCTGCAGCATTCAGCAGCAGCCTGGGGTGGCCAGGCAAGGCTCGGTCTCCTGCACCCCATGAGTCCCCAAGCTGCACACAAGGAGTGCAAAAATGCACACTAACACTAAAGGATGATGATAAGGCCAGGAAAGGGGCACTGCAGATGCCTCTTACAGAGCTTAAAACAGCTTTGAAGTTCTGACATTCAGGGGAATGGCTTTGAGTTCAACAAGTGCTCAGTTCTCATCTCAATAAGGGGTAAGGAGAGGCACTAAGAGTTTGAGACCCTGAGCAACCTGGTCTAGTGGAAGGTGTCCCTGCCCATGGCAGGGCCTTGGAATGAGATGGTCTTGAAAGCTCCTTCCAACTCAAACCATTCCATGACTGACCAAGCATCCCCTTTCTGCTTTATTTTTCTCTGATAGTGTAAATCTGGTCTAACCCTGGCCAATAAGTAATTTAAATCCTCTTTTATTGAGGGCATCATGAGGTAGAAGAGGTAAATGAGGTAGAAAGGAATGGTAAATGCTTATTTTTCTCCTTTAGAAGAATCAGGATGTTTAATAAAGTAAGTATTAGGGCAATGAAGAAATAAACACTGAAAGCATCTCACTCATTACTAAAATGAAAATGCTTGCTAATATATGCAGTGCACCTGGAAATGCCCATTCAAGTAATTACAAAAAGGGAGAAACACCGGGAAAACAGGCAAGCATGAAGACAATAGCCATTAGAAACAATATTAAATTAAGCACGCCTTTTGAGATCTACAAATTCACTGATTAAATTGTGCATTACAAACCCTACCTTGACTTCACTCAGCTGGAGTCCTGGGGCAAACCTGCAACACATGAAAACAGCCTCTTGTTTTGCATTGAGATTAAGTCAAGGCTGTTCCTAACTCTGCTTAGTCGTGGGGTTTTTTAAAGACACAAAAAATAAACTTTTTTCCCCTTTTTCCCCTCCAACCCCCATATTCCAGCTAGCAGAAGGCATCACACTCCCCCAGGCTGAACAAAACAAGGGCAGAAAAAGGGCACTTCATACCATGCAGAATTAAGCTTGGCAAATTAAGCTATCAAAATCAGCAGGAACCTTCTCACTGACTGAACAGACTTTAAGTGTGGCCACTCATGAGTGTTTGGGTGAATTTGGCTTCATCCAGGACAGGGAGCTCCATGTTTCCCCATGGAGCCTCTTCCCACTCAAAGGGCAGAACAGCTTCTCACACTTTGTTTAGGCAAAGGTGCCTTTCAGAGTGGGGCAGAGCCAAGAGGCAGGGGAATCAACCCTCTGTGATTCCTGCCCCTCAGATATTCCTACACCTGGGACAGCTCATGGGGCAGCAAATGTGAGCTGTGGCTCTCTCAAAGCACTCACACCCACAGGGATGTTTGAGTGTTTGTGCAAATAAAGGATGGAATTGAGACCAAAATGCGACCTTCTTGGTGACAAAACTGCATCCTCTTACAGAGACATGAGAAATGAGTGAGGACAAGTTTATTAATACGTTTATTGGAGTGCAGGGTTGTTTATCACCATTTTCTTATTGTTGATGAGATTTCCAGGGCTAATGGAAACTCTCCCACCCTCTCCCGTTCTCTGAGAGATCTCCTAAAATTGATTGTGGAAGCCAGCAACCACTTCCAATTGATTTTGTGTCATTAAACATTAAAAACTGTGTGCAGCTCTCATAGAGTTCTTTCTGCTGGAAAGTGGGCTATTGTCTACCAGCAATCCCAGTTTGCTGCTAAAACAATGGATTATCTGGGAGGGGGATAAAATTATATAGAAAACTCTTTTAAGGTGATACTTTCTTGTAACAACACACACACACACACATAACCTGTGCTCCTTCCTCTTCCAAAACCTTGTAGATAGGGAGTTGTTTAATTTTTCCAGCTTTTGACTTGATTTAGTGGGAAGAGAAGAGTTAAATAAAGAAAATTTCTGCTTCTATCCACCCAGCTCCTCCCTGCTTTCCCCTAGGCAATGAGGTGCTTCTGTTTTGTTTGTTTTTAGGGAATCTCCTAATACACTTCCTCCTCTTTTCGCCTCAAAAATTTCCAGCAAACCAGAAGAATACAGAACCTTTGAGAAGCCTTTGGTCCCAGGATAGAAGAAGCTGAGGGTTCCTTCCCTGTTCCTCAATTCATTCCCTCCATCCAGAGGCAATCTGAATGGTGCAGGTGGAAATTCCCATTGTAGCTGCTGGTGGGCAGTGGGAAGCTGTGAGCACCCGAGCAGCTGCAGGGCTCATGCTTGGTGCTGATCACAGTGAGAGATCTCCAGAGACATATTTTGGGAATCTGCATATGTAAACGAGGCCTTTCCAAAACCCAGTCTGAGAGAAGTGAATTCAGGATGAATCCAACACTTTGATACCTAAATAAGAGAACTCTGTGGCCTGAAGCTGACAGAAGACCAGGAGAAAACTGGAGTCCCACAGACCCTTTCCCCTCCACAAACCCATCGAGGGCCCTGTACACCTCTCCCACATTTCCATTAGCTGAACCCAAACAGCACTGATGGGGCAATGGGGAGATGACAAACCAGACACCTGGAATGCTGCTGAGGGGACAATGGGGAGATGACAAACAGCAGGACCAGCCACCTGGAATGCTGCTTTGCTCAGATGTCCTGGCCATAGATGGAAAAGCACTCTGGCTGAGGGACACTCTGCTCCTGCAGGGAGCACATTCAAGAGGACAGCTTTTGTGCACCGTTTCCGGCTTGGTAATTAAGGCTGGAATAACCCATAAAGTGACAGATAACATATTAAACACCTTCTGTGTCTTAGGAAGCACAAACTAGGTGTCACAAATGGAGACTCATATGGCCCAGCTGCCTCAGGCCATATGGTCACCCTGCTCCTCGCTGTGCCACGTTCAGAGGCGCAGCAGGGTGGCAGTCAGGATGGTGGCAGTCCTGGGCCAGGAGCAGTGGCACATGTGAGGGTGACATGGTGGTCATATAGAGCCCTGCTCCATGTGCTTTCTCTGTTAGGGTTTGTGGACTTGGTTCAGCTACTCAATTTGTGGTATGTAGAGCAGCCAAAATAATTCTATGAGAAATAAAGAGCTGAGAGCAGATGAAAATAGAGCTAATAATACAGTCATTAGGAAGGGAGCCAAGGCACAAATTGCAGTGTTGAGTGTGAAAGGAGAAGTCAGGGGAGGGAAAGGACTGTACATACCCAACGCTGCTCAGGGGACACAAATATGTCCCCAAATAGCAGCTGTCTGTAGCAAGGGGACAGCAAGAGGCTGTGTGGCCAGAGCTGTTGTCTTGGCACAGGACAGCGTCCCAGAAGGATGGTGCTCAAGTGCAGGTTGTTCACAGCCCTGCCCTTTGGGTGAGAGCAGCAGGCAGGGCAGGGACATGTCACACCACACATTTGTGTCACCTGGGAAGATGGGACAAACACCCTGCTCTTACAGAGGTGCAGACACACCTGTGGGGGGGTCATTTGCTGGCACCAACATGGGTCACGACTGAGCTGCAGCCAGATGTTTCAAAATAGCAAAATGACAGCCCAGGAGAGTCAGGGTGGTGATGAAAAATAATGCCCAGTCCTTGGATGGGCATTGATAACTGCAGCATAGGGCATGGGACTGGTTTGTCCTGTCTTGTGGGAGTGGCAGTCCCACAAACAGAGCTTAGCCTTGGTGTGCTCTGTAAGGCAGGCACAGCACCAGAAGTGGTTAACAGCAGCCGAGCAGTCAGGGATATTTTACTGCCATCTGCTTGACAGCCAGTGTTTCTGCTCCATCGAAGGTCAGCCAGTGTGTTTTGGTTTGCCCTCAGGTGAGAGCTGATGATAATGCAGCCTCTCGACTGGCCCTTCACTGCACCTATTTAAAGCTGCTCAAAGAGCCTCTGCAACTGCATGCCCTTAAGCAGAAAACTTCAAGTGCCTTTTTGTGCCAAGTGCTCTTCAGTTTAGACCAATCTTCAACTTGAAATGGGAGGAAAGTCCTTCCAAAGAGTAACAAGAGTGTGATTAAATATACACTTCATAGATTCATAGAATGGTTTGGGTTCAAGGGGACCACGAAGATCATTCAGTTCCAATGCCTCTGCCATAGGCAGGGACACCTTCCACTAGGCTAGGTTGCAAAAATCCCTGTCCAGCCTGGCCTTGGACACTTCCAGGGATGGGGCATCCACAGCTTCTCTGGACAACCTGTGCCAGGGCCTCACCAGCCTCACAGGGAAGAATTTCTTCATAGTATCTAATTTAACCCTGCTCTCTGTCAGTTTAAAGCCATTACCCCTTGTCCTGTCAGTCCATGCCCTTGTCCAAAGTCCCTCTCCAGCTCTCTTGGAGCCCTGTTAAATAGTGGGAAGGCCTCTGAAGTCTCCCTGGAGCTGTTTCTCCAGGCTAAACCACCCCAGTCTCTCAGTATATCTCCAGAGCAGAGGGGCCCCAGCTGTCAGAGCATCTTCCTCTCTCTTCCCTGGACTTGTTCCAACAGATCCATGTCCTTTTTGTGTTGGGAGCCCCAGAGTTGGATGCAGAGCTCCAGATGGGGTCTCAAGGGGGCAGGACAGAGGGGCAGAATCTCCTTGCTCTGTTGGATTCCTGGGCTGGAAGTCACATTGCTGAGTCACATGAGCTTCTCATCAGCCAGTATTTGTTTATAACATCTTTCTGCCCAAGATGATCAAGTCAATTCTCCTTTAGATGAGCATTTCTGCTACAATAAAAATGCTGTGGATGGAGCAAACAGTGCAAGTCCACACTTCTGAAGTATTGACTGAAATGATTTCTCTCCACTCTTTTTGCCATCAGCTTTCTCTGGTGGCTCCCATCTAGTCTGTTGCATTCTTAAAATGAGAAAAAAAAATCCCAATTTCTTAATCACATGTAGTGGAATGGTAGTGATTTCCCTCAATATCTCTCTATGTCTCTAGGGAAATATAGTCTAGGCCAATTTCTGGCATCTCTCTTTCCTAATCCCCTATGTACACCAAGGCAGAGGGTTTATTTAGTGGTGTGGAAATGTCCATGACTTCAATAATTTATGCCTGCTCTGTTGTCTCATTGCTGGAGGAAAAATGTTTCCCTGGACTTGCTTTTCTTTTCTTTTTTCTATTTTTTTTTTTTTTTTTTAGTAACACTATGAACCTAAAAAATTAAACTTTTTGCTAGAAAGTTTTTGTTTACAGGTAACACCTAAAATTGCAGTAACAGAATGGAATATGAGACATATTCACACTCCTTTGATTTTCTTTGTTCCCTTGACGGATTTCAACGTACATAATGAATTTTCCTGTTTAATAAGGGCACTGGTGGCCTCTGCCAGAACTTTCTTATCTTCTCAAAATTTTAGGCTAGAGGAATAATTTTCTTTCCATAATACAGGGGAGGGACCAAGATGCAAAGACTTGAACCAGATTTCTAAAATTGTTGTTATCTCCAAACATGAGAGCAAAAACTAAATGGCAGCTCAGGAGCTCACACTCGATGAAACCAAGAGAAGTTAGTAACTATTTTTTCATCTTTCAGTACCTGAATGTCTCCAGACTCTGCCCCTCAGAGTGTGACTGAGACATGGGCTTCACCCATGCAGCCTGTGCAAGATGAACCTGCACTCCCAGCTCTGAAGTGAGGACTGAGTCCATACCCAGTGATGATGCAAACATAGCTAAATCCAGAAAAGCACAGAAGAGTGCTGAGGGTAATTAAACAGATGTTGTGAGGATGCTGTCTGTGTCACACTGTTTGCTCAGGCAGGCAGGGTCCATCTTTGCCAGGGTGGCAAAAATGGCTCTTCTAAATAAATGTTCCAGATGCCCTGAATCAGACTGAAAGGTTTCCCTCTTTCCTCTTCATTCCTTTTACAATGCAAAGTAGAAGATACCTATGCCAAAGCATTTCATTTCTTCCAGTTTTATTGCCAGCCTTCAGGCTGCCTCATTCTGGACCTGCTGCAATCCAATCTGCTCTTGCTAATACTTCAAATATAATATTTATAACGGCCCAGGTTGAACCAAAGGCTACTTGCATTGACAGATGTCACAAGCTATAGCCCTCCTTTCCATTTTATTGTTTGGTAGCTTCTGGCAAAGAGAGAGAGGATCTGGTATTGAAATGCTCCTTCTCTGCTTCAAACTCACAGGAACATTTTGCTGTGCTGCCTATTATTCATGGGGGAGTAATCAAGTGGTAGCTGGTTGGTTATCAAAGTGTTATGCAAGGGAAGTTTAAGTGATGGCAGAGGATAAGATATATTTCTGATTTAATTATCGAGTTGCAAGCCCATATGAAGTTTTACACTTGTGGTTTTGGGGATGTGGGCAAACGTGCAATGCTATGGACAGAAGGACCCTATTCTGTAACAGGGAAGTAAAATCATTTTTCTGTAACTAAAGATAATGAGTTCTGCAGGACTATAAATAGGCATGGAGCTGTTTTGCAGATAAAGCATCTCTCTGGTACTTTGCTACAGCAGAGCAATGGGGAAAATTCTGCAGGGAACAATCTTCTCCTGGCAGATGGCTGGACCAGGAGACCTGCTCAATATTTTCCATGTCTAGTTTTCATGATTTATACAACATCATCTCTTGGAAAAGCAATTCTGAGAGGACATTATGATTCCATGATAATTCACTGTACTTCAGAGAAAAGAAGAAAGCCTACATAAATATATGTATCCCCTATGGTTGGAGTTAACAGACTTCTTCAAGTCCTGTTTCAGTTTTTTAACTTTCTTGGCTAGAACCACATGGAGCTTTTTGTTAGCTGGCTAATTAAGCAAATTTCCATGGGAATAATAGTGATTTTGGGGGGAGAGTTCAGAGAATGGTCAGAGGGGAAGAAGAGGGGAGAGAAGACAATCAGACCCTGACTTGTGCAAGAACTAAGCTCAGTCTCTCTTTTTTCTATTTTTTAAGATTCTGCCTAGAATCCTCCTATGCCTACCTCCTGCCCTAGACTTGTGCCATAGCCACTAGAGCACTTGCCAGCTCTCTCTGGGGAAGAAGGACATGTTTTCACATGGTCAGAGATTAAGAAATGGAACAGCAAAAAAAAAACCGGTGGAAGGAAAATATCTTTCCTCCAATCTCTATTCAAGTGCCTCGTGGGGGACAGTCCTTCTTCTGGTCTTCATTAGAAAGAGATGTGTGAATTAAGAGAGAAAGTAATATCCAAGGGGAGCAAAAGGCTTCAGGGTAAATTTTTTGCCCAGTACAACTCAGTTTAATGTTGCTGGCACTGGGAGAGCTTTGCATTGCTCTGTTATGAGCTGTCACTCCACATTGCAGAGCAATGGGACATAGACACTGTCCAAGAGAAGCATTTTCCAGAAGTGAAGATGGAAATTGCAATGTTCATTAGGACATCAAAGACCTGAAACAAAAATATTTCAGATCAAGGAAATGTTGTCAGGCCAAACTGGGATGATACAAAAATGTACAGACCAAAGAGCCCATGATGGCCAATGGCTCGAGAGAGATGATTTTGAAATTAGCAATTAGCTTTAAATCAACTAGCAATTCACTTAAAACCAGACTAAGCAGAGGACAATTAAGTCAGTAAATACAGAAACACTGTGGGAAAAAAATATATACCAACTTCTCTTATATTTACAGCTGCACTCTGTCCCCCACCCTTGATCTTTCTGTACAAGCACAGGGTGGAAACAAGACTCTGAGTTTTCCAAAGGCCACACACAAGCAGAGTGCAGAAATCTGGCTATTTGTTGGGTTTAGTCTCTCTTGATACACATCCATGGATACACCATAGCATCCACTGACAACTCCTACTTCATACTCCTGCTCTTTCCTGCAAAGGAGCTGTGCTCCTCTAAATTCACAGGTTTTTTTTTGAGGCAAACTACTCAGAAAGCTGGATGCCCTCACCTTGTGCAGATTTAATCTTAAATCCACGAAAAAATGTAAAAATATATTCTGAATGCTAAGCAAATAGCAATTACCCTGACAGCTTCCCTATTTCAGCAATGGACTGCAGCTGTATTTGCTCTTGGGCATGGAATGGTTTCACTTAAGCCATGGTGAGAGGAGGACACAAATCCCAGAATTTCATTGCCTGGAGGAATCCCCACAGCACACACATTTGGGTGTGAATTATCCTCTGCTGGAAATGAGCCTGAACTTATTCTTGCTGCTCTTGGATATAACTGGCCAGGAATTTACATTGCCTGGAAACCAGGAAACAAAGCTTATGTCCAACTGATTTTGCTCAACCACTATTTTCTAAAAAGTCCCAGTCTCAGCAGTCCTCAAGAGGTCTCTCCCACTCCTCTAATTTCTTAATACATGTAAAACCAAACAGAAGAAAAACAGAGCAGAAGGTTCATTCAGTTAAGCTCTAGATTGACTTCATCCAACTTAATGCTTTTTAATCACTCTTTGAACAAAAGATTTAGTCTTCATAATCCTCCTTTTGCTCAATTTGCTGCTCCGTACTTTATGAAATCTACTATTTGTTTGGTTCCTCTGATTCCCACCCCCTAAATGAATCTGTGGGAGGAAAAAAGGGGCTAATATCACAGGGAAAATGACTTTCAGAAATAAAATAGACTACAATTAACAGTGCCAGCTTTTCTTTTACGGCCCTTCATTGGAAAGGTGCATGGAAATGTCATGGAGCCCTTTCCACAGGGTAACCTCCTGAGCTGCCCACCAAAGCTTCTCATCAATCCTCAGGAGCAGGATTGCAATTAGACCTGCTGATTTCAAAGCTAATGCAGCCCTTTCTTGGGAAGACTGAGATTTAATTTTAGATTTAGAGACATTTGCAAAGAAATTCCTGTTGTAGGCTCTGCATCTTGGCAGTGTCCAGCAACGTGGCCACCACTCTCCCAAACATTTGAACCTGTTTTTGCCTACATATGTTTTGATTGGACTGTGATGGAAATTGCCAAACCCAGCCAGCAGGGTGGGCTGGGCTGTTCCAATTTGGTGCCTCTCAAAGGCCCTGAAACTCCCTACAGGAGCCCCTGGTGCTGTGAGTGTCTGGCTTTCACCAGCTGCTCCCTTGCAGCAAAGAATAACTGTGCCCTGACAAATAAGTCAGTCTTTCTTTTCCAAACATTTATCTCTGATTCATTGGGCCTTCAGGTCTGCTTAGGAGAAAGTAATTCAACCTCAGGATTTCAGCTGTGAAGAAATACACTTACGTGGGCAGGAGGAGAGCCAGACCCACAAATCACTGTCTTCCATCACTCAAATCCTGTTCTACCCTGCATTTCAACTCATGTGTTTTGAACAAAATCCTCAGATTTTGCAAAGCCTAGAGCTATCTGTGCTCACACCTTTCCCAATTTTCACAATATCTATCCCAGGCGTGCTACAAACTTTCTTATGCGAGAACATTTGCAAAATAAAAAATTAAATTCATTTTATCCTTCTTAGAGTCAGTAAAGCTAAAAATATATCTCATCTTCCATTACTTCTTCATTTAAAATAAATCAAATAAATATCACTTTTAAGATATCATAAATTATTATGTACTTGAAAACATTTATTCTCCAAGTTGATCACAAATAAATATAAGTGCAAATTAGTCTAAAGTATTGAATTTTATATTTCAATTAGACAGTTTCAGTGAAAGTCCTTAAGAAAACTTATTGCTGTGTTTCCTACCATTCCATAGGGTCAGACAGATGTGATCAAATATACCTAACATGTAAGATATCCTCAAAATTCTCCTGCCATCATTTTCTCTTTATGAGAAATGAAGAATATGCCCTTAAACCAGGTGAAGCAGAATAGACCATACTCCTAGACTTGAACTGTATCTGGATTGTTTTGGAAAACTGGAACATGATTTCCTCTGAATAACAGACAGAGCCCCAGGCACTTTATATGTTCAAAAATTAAACTTACAACTGGCATACATCTGGCAGTGGTCCTGTACACGAAATCCATTTGGTTGGCCAGATGGCCTGAGACTTGCAGCTTTTTAATCTCACGCACAAAGCACTTTAGGCTGGAAAAAACAATAAATACAACATAATACAGCATTGTGAAAAAAAGTTCCCTTTTATTGGTTTTCCAGCTATAGGTATGGAAAATTATGGGCAAAGCAAGTAGTATTTTCACACTCTAACTTCCTAAAATGTGCTATATCCTGTGACTGCATTCTTTTCTCCTCCATTTCTCATATCTAACCAATCCTCAGTGAAGGGTAAGTGATTCCCTTGGTACAAGGCTGGAGGCAGAGGATGGCATGATCTTCCACAACTATTCTTTGATGAGCAAGAGCAGGACTGCAGGATCCTAATATCTCTTTTACTTCTGCACTCTTTGGGATAAAAATCCTACATTGCCTTCTGCACTAAAAACAGAGACAGCTTTACAAAGTGTATTTTTCTACTGTCACTATCTTCAAACAGCCAGGGGCCAGAAAAAAACAAACACTCCATTTTCTTTGCTATGAATGCACATTTCTTTTTCTCAAATACCTTTCTGTATGTTGTTGGGAAAAACCTTAAAACCTTTCCTCTCATTGACTTCTGCAGGAGTTGCAGTCCTTCCTCTGTATTTGACTGATCAGTTCCTGTGCCCTTATCTGCTTTTTAAGCCACATTCTATGAAAATCAGTGTAAAACTCCCACTGAATGCATGGCTCTGTGAACAGCCATCCACTAAGACACCATGATATGACCACAAACTTCCACCTGACCCACCCCACCATTAAATGAGTGGCACCAGGACAGGAACACCTTGCTGTGAGTTTGTGTTCAGTGCTTTGGTGTTCTCTGAGCACAGCAGAAGTGTTTGCACAGCTGTGTGAGCCAAGCAGAAGCTCAGCCTTTGGGTGTCCCACCTGTCCTTGCCCTAAAGCTGCACTTACCCTCACTCATCCCCTCCTAGAGCTATCCCTTTCTCACCCTCTCTTTGGAAAGGGTAATGGACCATCTTTGGCTCAGACTTCTGTAATTCACCCTGCAACTAATTCACTCAGAATAACAGGGTGTAGGACACACAGATTACTTCACTCACTGGCTCGTTTCATCTTTCCAGTGATGCTTTTCTTGCTGGCAGCTTCAAAGGCATCTTAGTGGATAAACTGCCTGACCTACTAAAAGAAGTACAAAGAGAATCCCCTTCTCAATTAATTCTTGTGCTCCAAATTCATACTCAGATTTGTTTCTGAGCAGCTTTCATTTCTGTTAATCAGCTACGACAGTTTTAGCTCCCTTGAGTTGTTACTTGGCTGCAGAGCTCCTCCTGTACTGTAATTTTCCCAACTGTTTTAGGAAACACTGCTGCTGGAATGGCAGAGGCCTGCACCTCAGCTGAACTGAATCGATACCTCCACCACAGGAAATTATTTCAAATTCATTAAAGTTAAAGCAAGCAGGTTTATGACATCTGAGGCTTCTGCCCCTAAATGTTACAGAGATAGCACATATGTACTTACTGCCTAAAGACCTGGTCCAAATGCTGCTCTGCACTCTTCAATTCCATAAACAACTAGCTGAGGGAAGAGTGCTCTACACACCGAAGATCCTACAGTAAATTTGTGCTTCAAGGCAAGTAGGTGAGTATAAAAAGAGATGTTCACAGCATACATGGAAAATAAGCACTGTCACTGCTGTCCTACAGCCAAGAAAGTGGAAGCTTGGGAAAGGTTTGTCCAAGGCCATGAGGAATGTTCAGAGTGGGGCTGGGAGAAGAGATCAGTGATCTTCATCTGCCAGCTCTGTGCTCTCTGCCCTGAGCACTGGGCTGTGCTGGTGTTCTCAGTGGATGAAAAGGAAGATGTGTGGTTCAGAGCCAAGATCTGAGGATTTGTAACAAAAATAAAGGGGGAAAAAACATGACAAAACTGTAGTAGTTTAGCTCCTAATTGGGGTGGTTGCCTACAGCATCTGAGGCTTGTAGACTAAGACTTGAGGTGAGAAGCAAAGCCATTAAATAAACTCTTTTCCTCATCCCCAGAATTCCCAGTTCCCCCATTTGTCACTTGCTGAAATCTCTTCAGCTGGACAGACAGACACACAGCACAGCTGGGAGCAGAGGACTTTAACTCAGACACCTCACTGCTAATTTATGAACCCAACTTCAGCCAAGCAAGTTTGTCAGTCCTGGCCCTGCCTATAATGCTATTAGTATTCTGGAGGGTCTACTGACGATTTCATGCCAAATCAATTTTGGCACATTAAAGTGATTTGTCAGAAATCCAGCAAAAGAGCTTTCTTAATAATTCAGCTCTCAGACTCTGCAATGCTGGTGGGAAGGCAGTACGTGCCTGCATAGGTGCCCTCAATTAGCTCTAAAAATTTCAGAAATATTTTACTGGAATTTAAAGCATTATAACACATTTATTTTAAACTTTTAATTTTAACACTGAGTTGTATTTTGCTTCAAGGTAATTTTTAAAGAAAAGAAATAAAAATTTACTTTAAGGAAAAACTATTTTCACTTGCAAAGATGAACATTAGATTGTGAAAATGTACACTAGCAAAGTAGCCTTACACTACTTGGTGTTAGTCAGGCAACACAGCTGTCTTTCTGCCAGAGCAATGATGGTGCACAAATAAGCAAAATTATCAGTGTCCTTTGTAGGGCATGTATCAGCTCCTTCCAAAATATTCAAACTTTTCACCCCATACGTGGATTCATACAAATGTGACAACCCATTGGTTTTAGATTTGTAAATTATACATGTCTGAGATGAAGGATCACATGAGTTGACTTTATGGGAAAGGTACTTACACCACACTCAAAGCTATGAAAAGAAGCAGCATGAAATACAAAGTTCCTCTTGCCTTTGAGCTTGGGGTGAGGCAGGTTCAGAGGTTTAGTAAATGCTGGCAGGTGGGAATGATAAAGAAGATGGAAGTTTAGTTGCTCTCTGGGTTGGATATGCATTAGCAGTCACTGGTTTTTTTTGTTTTTGTTTTTGTTTTTGTTTTTTTTTGTTTTGTTTTGTTTTTTTGGGTTTTTTTTTGGGTTTTTTTTGGTTTTTTTTTTTGTTTTTTTTTTTTACTTTTTTGTTTGTTTNTTTTGTTTTTTTTTTTTTTTTTTGTTGAATTATATCAGTTACCAAAGAAACAGTCAGGGGTGCTAAATAGTTTGAAATGGGAAAAAATCATCACCTGACCTGCCAGCTCATTTAACAAGTGTTTGAGTGAATGTGCTGCAGCACAGAGACAGAATTGTCTGGGATCCATCCAAAAAGCACTGCCACCCAAATTCATGAGAACTAACCATAAAGGAAAAGCAAAATAAACATTTCTGTCTTCCCATTATGGAATTTACCATCTATCCCTCTTTATGGGGCTTGGATAGGGCTCCAGCACCAGCTGAGGGCTTTGGGTCCTGCTGTCCAAGATCTCTGGCTCTGGCATCCCAGGCAGGCAGAGGTGACACTGTCTGGCACTGCCACCTTGCTGGGCACTGCTCCTGCAAAACTCCCCAGAACCCCTGGAGTGCCCCATGCCCTGCTCCAGGGCTGGGGCACCTCCTCCCCAGGGGATGTGCCCACTGAAAACTGCTTTTGGGGTGACTAAAAATAACGTTAGGGAACATAAAAATTATCCTCACAGCCTGTAATGTATGACAGTCTGGTAATGGATCTGAACACAAATGTGTTTTATAGAAATAGACATCAATACAGGAAAAGTTACTGATTTTTCTGACTTTCCACCATGCAGCATGGTCAAGGAGACCTTTACAAGGGGACTAAAGACAATGTCCCAAAAACAAAGAGCTTATTTTGCTCTAGGTAAATGTACTGATATGCATGGGTGGCTTTTCCAGTTCTGGCACATTGCTTCAATCTTTTCCTTCCCACCATGTGAACAAATGTTTGCTTGCTTCAAGTTCAAAACAGGCTTTCCAAGGCAAAATCCATCCAGATGGTCACCAGACTAAGGGGGGGAGCCTCAGATTGCTCTAAACAAGTTTTTAAACCAAATAAATTGTTTTCTACAGTGTTCCTCACTGATGATGCCTTTTCTGCTGCTGCTCATGACACTGATAGAATAAGCTGCTTTTGTTGATTAAAGCTCCAGAATCCCATAGACAGCCTAAATCCTATCAAAAGGTTCATCTTCTCAGATGTTCTTTTTAAGTTCTTTAACTATGCTTTCTGAATTCTCCCTACTATTTCAATCCTCATAGCTAAGCCCTTCACGCTATCTTTACATAGTTCCAAGAAATGACATGAGCACTGCATGCAGTACATATTTAGTTCAAAATAGCACCTATGTTATTTTTGTACATGTATCCCACACAAAATTGCACTCCTCATGTACTGCATGGTAGTGGCAGAGTCATTTAGCTGTGATTAGCCCAAAGCAGGAGGGTCTTCATCACATCCCAGCCCTCCACACCCTAAGCTGTTGTGCTCAATGCTGAAGGGATGCTGGGATGCAGGTGAGGAGGGATCTGGTCACCATAAGGCAACCAAAGACCTTGAAATACCCAGCTTTAGTCCCTGCTCCACTGGTGTGTGTGACCTTGGGAAGCACAAAAATCTCTGCCTCAGTCAAATGGGGAAAAATGTATTTCCTCACCTCCTGCAGTCATCAGGCTCCATTCCTGAATGCTGCTCAGAGCCTGTGAACACAGTGTAAGTGCAATAGATTGATAGTCTTTCCATTAACTTTGGATGAGGCCTTATAGGCATTGTGCATTTCTCTCAGTGCTCAAAGTAAGCAATTATCCTTATTTCCATCTGTTCTTTCTCTGTCTGTGTCCTTTAAAAGCTATGGCAAAGGCTGATGAGGTCAAAAGACTGTGTGCCTAAGAAATAAGCAAAGTGAAACAAAACCCCTCATCAAAGTACATCTGCAAATTATATACCTACACACAGAATCAAGTCTGAAATTTTTGCAAAATATTTTGTGAACCATCATGAAGACTGTCTCTGAGGCTTGGGTGAGTGACACCTCCTCATCAGCCTGTTCAGGTCAATGGCACAGCTGGGGTTTAAATGAGTAATTTCTGAGTATTGGCATGTTTTAGTTGCAAAACATTTTCATTTTACAGTCTTTGTAAAACTGGCTCAGAAATGAGCAGTGTAATTGACTTATTTGAGAAAAAAACCCACAAAAAACTTACTACAGCTAGAGAAATCCAATTCAACAGAAAGATCACTTCTGCCCTGTAAAGCCATGCTCACCCACAGCAATTGCATTTTTTACCAGATGTTAAGAGACCTATAAAATAACATGAAACAAGACAGCTAAGTATTGGCTTTGTATAAACCCAGCTGCAGGAAAAATGGGAGCAACCTCTCTGTGAGAAGGGGAAAGGCAGAGTGGTGATGTGGTACCAGCACAGCCTCTGAAGAGAGAAAAAACAGTTGTAATATCCTTAAAATTGCAGTCCTAAACCTCACATATACATGGGCTCTCTCTTGAACTCTGTTTAGCTGGTGCCAAATATCCTCCTAAAACTTCTCCATAAATCTAAATTGCCAGCTCCTGGGGAAAGTGCAGGCTCTTGCCTGTGTTAGAGACTCTCTATTACTCTGCCTGCATGAAGATTTAGGAAATGATGTTGCAGCCCCCTTTAAACACTGGTGACAACATATTCAGAGACTTGGAAATATGATGAATAGTTAGGAATAAATTCAGTTTCATTGCATTTGAGCCTAGATAGCATGTTTGATTTTTTTATAATGCATTCTCAGGAAGCTTTAGCATCTTTCAGGTATCAGAGAAAAACCTGACCTGCAGCAAGTGCTGTGGGAAAGCCTTTCAGAGCAGCACTTGCCTCACCTCATCTGCAGCATGTTCAAAGGATGTGTGAAAGAATGGCCAGGGAATTACTGCTCTTTCTCACAGGTGTCACAGGTTCTTCAGGGAAGCAGAGATCTGTGTTTCCAGCTCTAAAGACTAGAAAATCAGTGCTGGTGTAAAATCAGCCACGAGCAAGGGGTCAGGAAATCTTTGAAAAACTTCTTGCTGGACACTTTTAAAACTGAGCAAGGTCGGTGAGAGCAGGGGGAATGGTTCATTTAACTTCCAGGATGATTTTCGTGCGAATTCAGTGGGATTATGAGATGGTCCTCCCTCTTCCTAAGTGGGATGGTGTGAGGGATGAAGGTCAGACACAGAACATTTCCAAAGGACCCCATTCTGGCATGCTTTGGCTTTCAAAACATTTTTAGAGTTGTTCAGACCCTGCTTAGAAAAGGATAGCATCACTGACTTCCTTGATAAGCATCAAAAGAGGAATAAACAGAAATTGACACCTGACACTGAGGTTGCTCCTGAATTCATATTGCTCCTTTTATTCCATCAGTGTACACAAGACACCTCAGTGCCTATAGAAGTCTGGATTTGTGCCAAAGGCTCTTGGGGGAAACTTCTGCTTCTGTTAAAGAGGCTCAGCTTTAGTCACCCAAATGAATCAGTTGGCAACAAAAGTGTTAAATTTCTCTATTCACTACTAGGAGATATGGGTAGGAGTGAAATGTCCATTTGAGAATGTATTTCCATCTATGTGTGGATAGGCCTTTGTGTCTGGAAGTGTTATCAAGGTTAATTAGAAAAATTATCTCATCAGAACAGAAAAAAATCAGGTGAGTGGAATCTCTCTGCCTGAGACACACTAATCTTTCCCTGCTCGGTTTCAAGTGCAACTGTGATCCATCAAAGTCACTTCGCTGTGCAGTCCCTCGAGGACATCAAAAGTTTAGCCCAGTGTGCAATACTTGCATTGCACCCTCAGTATTAATGAACATGGGTGTTGCTGCTGCTTCCTGCAACAAAACTTAATTGAAAAAAAGATTTAAAAGCAAAGCTGGTGTATCCATGCCATTAAATACTGTTGCCCTTTGAAAAGATACTCACATGTTTCTCTCTGTGGTTTGGGAACACTTCCCCTGAGTTAAAAAAGAAATCATGGCCCTTCTCTGTCTCCATTGTCATTTGATTGTTCTTATTCAATATTTACTTACATAGTCTTTAAATTACTTTGTTTTCTTCTAGTTAAATGTGATGCCTGGCAGGGCAGTGAATAGGAGGTACATCTCTGCAAGAGTGTCTTTCAGAGCAATAGTTAATGGCATCACTGAGTCTGTACTTGCTCAGGTTCTACCCCACTACATTCTTCCTTTTTTCAAGTGGGCAGTCACCACCACTCATACCTTGCTGGTTGTTCAAGCCATTGATTTTGAAATGTTCATTGTCTCCTTCAGTAATGTTTTTATGGATCAAAAAGTCTCACACAGCATGATTCAGCGCTCACCTGTCATGCAAATTGGGTACTAGTTGGAAAAGATTGTATGAGAAGCCAGGTATTTCTGTTGTCAGCTATAATGATATTTCTCCCACTCTCCTTTGGGAGGATTTTACTGTGTCTAGTCCCCAGCCTTCTCTCTCATCATTCACAGAACTCATTCCTTTGACTTCAGTTTCAGGAGTGCAAGATTTAGCCCACGATGTCTCCTCCAAGATGAATAAACTGTTCACTCTTTTGTTTTCGCTTTCTTGAGAGTCACCCACACATAGGATGCAGGCCTTTGCCTGATCCCTCTGCTCGGGCACTGCTCTCACAGAGCATGGAGGACAGAGCTGCAAAGTGCCAGCTTGGGATCAAGAAGGGACAAAATTGTCAGCATCAAGTTCTATTTTTACATTTCGCAACACAGCGTCACAATAAATAAAATGGAAAATCACTGCTGCAGCCCTCTTGCTTTCTCCCTTTATCAGTCACTGTCCTTTCTGCTGTGGCAACACAAAATAAGCAAGAGAGAAAACAAATCAAATTACTCTCTGGTGCATGAAAAAAAAAAAAAAGCCATTTAGTCCAGAATTCCCACTGGAACTGTCAGGCTGAAACAGGGAGAAAAATCTTGTATTACGACTGCTGCGATGTGCCGGAGCATTAAGTGCTTGTTGATCTCCTGGCCAAGCACTGTGCACAGGAAGGCACCAGTCCCTCTGCAAGGGGTGCAGGAAGCCAGGGGACCGTGCTGCAAACTCTCCTGGGTATTAGGAAGCTCCCACAGCCACCAATTCATTAATCACAGCTGTCCTCACAGCATCACCCCTACAGTTCCAAAGTCAGAGCAGCATTTCCAGCATAGCTCGGGCTGCCCTGTACACTTCTCCAGATCAGAGAGTTTCCAATCTCCAATTTACCTGGCTTGTAACACAGGTTGACTCCTGAAATGTATTTGCAAAATTCAGTTTTGATTCCACAAAACTGAGTTTTGATTCCATAACTCACAATTAGAGACCCTCTTCTCTGTTGCAAAGTGTTTGTTTTGTTCTGTACTGATTTGCAGTGTCAATGATGAGCAGTTAACAAGATGTCAATTAATCATGCAAATGGGAAGAAGTAGGTATACAGAAGATTGCTGTACCTGGAGCAAAGATTTGGGGCTTCATATAGTTACTTTTCTCTTATTTGTTTGTGTTAATAATTTGCATGACTTTCTGCTTTTGCTGTTAAACAGATGCTCAATCCCTCCACTGTGTCATTGTCTTACTGGTCCTGAAAAGACACATTTCTGGCAAATCTTATTTCACATTGAATACAAAACAATATGCCTGTGTAAGGGGTTCCATTCCTTCAGAAAGTGTGCACATCCTGCATGGACACTGCCCAGATTGTCAGCATGTGTCCGCAAATCCAGCTTTCCCCCAAAACATGGTGCTTCCCAGGAATACTCAAAGTAACTTTGCAGTTTAAAAGAGACAAACATTATTGTGTCATCATGCTGGACATCACACCAACAGTTGCAGATATGTGCAGTCCCTAAGCCCCAGTCAGAGCCTTCTTTAGTCATGGAATTAGTTTGGAAACATGTTTAAGATTTCAGGGCAAAACTCACAAATTCACAAGATCCACGAGGACGATGTTGCTTGGCAGAAAATGTGGCTGGGCTCAGGAAATCTCACACATAGAGCAGTGTCAGGGCTTCAGCTCAGGCCATCATCAGAAAAACCTTATCAAGCCTGTTAAACCCAAGTGTTTTCTTCACCATCAGGCAATGAGATTCAGGGCTTCCATACTAAACTATCCAGGAGGATTCATCAAGGACAACCAAATTATTTCCCTTACACAACTGCTTAGAAGGATGAATCTGAGTAATTGCATAGACTTAGAGGCCTGGGGAGCAGAGAGTAGAGCTTATGGTGCCCAAAATGTGAACTCACCAGCAGAGAGGCAGACAAGGGGAGTTAGTGCTGATAAATTTCTGCTAAGGACATTTCCCTGGCTGCCAGGCTGCCCAGATCAGCCAGCCTGAGCTGTGCAGCTGTGGCTATTTCAGGGTGCTCTGGCTGCCTGGCTGTGTTTTGACACAGGTTGATGCAGCATGAGCCTGGGGGGAGGCTGCAGGGATCAGGGGACAGCAGGATCCTGGTGCAGCTTCCCACAGAAGATCCCTCCCGGTCCCTGAATCACTCAGTGAAGTGAATCTCCTCCACCACAGGCAGAAATCCCAGGCTGAAAGTGAGGAGGTCCTGAGAGGGACTGAGCAGGGCTTGGGAACAGGACTGGTGGTCACACAGCTCCTGCACAGCTGTCCCTGCAAAGCCATGTCCTGTGCCACTGTCCTGGGGGACTGTGCAGTCCTCACACGTCTTTTCCATCCATTAGGACTTTCCCCTTGTTAATTTGATTTTGCTGTTTGATGTTTTCCTGAGCATATCCACTGCTTCCATTTCCTTCTTCTTTTTTTTCCTTTTCCTTTTCCTTATTTTCTTTTTTTTTTTTTGTTCCTCTGGCAAAACTTATCCAGTGATTATTTGAAAGGCTGCAAAGGCACCTGGGGAGTTTCTCTTGTGCAGTTATGATTTAGGCTTGAAATTGCTTAATTGCTGTTTCCTATACTTCTCATTTTCAGTTCCCTAATGACTGTATCAATTTGTTGCCTATTATTCCCAATGACAGGGCAGTGTTTTTTGTGAGTGTTTCAACAAGCCATTTAAAAATCTCTTTGCTATGAGCTGCAGTAGGATCCAGTTTCTTGTTCTGCTTTGCCTCCTTGTTCCTGGGCCAGGAGGAATTTCCACATAAGACACCAAGGATTGCAGGCAAGATTACATTTGGTTAACATTTCTGAGTGCCACTAAGCATGCTCAAAGATTTCCTGAGTTTTCCTATCACATATTGCTTTTAATTTAAATTATTAAATACTGATAGGATTCTATTGAATTTTTGGGAGGAATTACAGTAGTTATAAAGTTATAAAAATCTTGAGTTAAAAAATTTGCAGCAAAATGAGGACAACAGAGGCAGAAAGGCAGGAAAGCAAAAGCAGTGATATGAACAAGTGAGAACAGTGGAAAAAAAATAGTCATAAATTAACTCACACTTATACTGGGTTAAAATAGAAATTAGTCCATGAAACTCACTGCTACAATATTTGTGAGAGAAATGATCAAATCCAGGATGTGTTTTTAGTGTTGCAGCAGTTCTCAACCCTGGGATAAACATCCCATATGTCACTAAATAATTTTTCTATTGGAGATAAACTTACTTGTTACAATATTCTGTTGCCTTTGCTTTCAAATGCCCAGTTCTGTATTTTAGCATTGAAAGGTGAGAAATAAAGACATGTTGCCATCTTGTGCTTTCAAATGTTAATCTTCTGCATGTGAGTTTGTTTGATTTTAGGAGGGACTCAGAGTTGTCTCTGCTGTCTGTACAACCTCAGGTGTTGGTTAAAAAAGTCCTCATTTTTATTTGTCCTTTTATGTTGATGGGCACTTTAACATGAGTCAAACACAAGTTAAGCTTTACCAATTATATCTGTTACAAATGTATTTGCAAATAGGAATAGTGCTAACAATCTCTTTTTGAAATGGATTTATCATAATCATCATTGGGAGTACTAACATTTGAAAATGGGCAATGATTAGAAGAAAGCAAGCTCATGAATGGTGTCCAAAGTAGTATCAGCCCTCTGGAACCATATGGCACAGTGTTTAGGGGATGACAGGTGGTAGCCAATGTTGGGAAGGAGACTCCACTCAGTTCCAAGTGCTAAGGGAGGATATTCAGCATATGTCCCTCCAAGAAATCTGTGTGAAGTTGGAAAAAGAAATGCTAATGATGCCTTAATAAATTATTTTCTTTCCTGGCTCTAATGGAGTAATTTCAAGCTTCTGACACATCAGATTATTACCTGATCACAGAACCTCACAGGGGCTGCTCTTACTAATGGTCACTGATGTTTCTTAACTGTACAAACCAGGATTTAATACCTGCAGTGTGTGACAAGCTTTGCTTCAACCAGGAGGTGAGGCTTCTTCCAGGGCTCTGACCTCTTGTTAATTTTCAGTCAGGCCAAGCCAGTTGGGGCTGTTCAGCCTGGAAGTGTCCAAGGCCAGACTGGATGGGGCTTGGAGCAACCTGTGACAGTGGAAGGTGTCCCTGCCCATGGCAGGAGGTGGAACAAGATGAGTTTTCAGGTCACTTCAACCCAAACCTTTCTGTGATTCTGTGATTCTAACATTCTGCTTTTATTAAGTACCTCATTTACTAAATTTATAATTTCCCTTAATTTCATTTAACCTCACTTTCAACAATCATTGACATGATTCCAATTTTCAGGATTTAATGACTGGATCCACAAGGCAAAGTCCCAGTGAGCTGGACCCACAGGGCTCTGAGTTCCTCCACATCAGATGCATAATTTCAAAAGTGTCATCCCATATTGGCAATTTGGTTAGCCTGCAAGTTATCTGGAAAGGTCAGATCTCAGTTCCATGACTCATCTTAGACCTGAGAGCACACTGTTCATGGTATATTTTATTTTTCAGCACAGCTCTCACTGGAGCACCTGAATAACTTACAGGTTGCGCTGTCATTAAATATAAATTCACATACAGACAAAGTTTAAAACTCAAACAACTGCCAGCCAGAAACATGGCTGGAAAAATACCAATTTTTGTCCAATTTTATTCAAAACATTTACAGCTTACTTGGTTACTTTGATGTAGTGCATTGGGTCAAAATACCCACCAAGCAGTTTTTTTTGTGTTTGAGGCATGTATTTAGAATTAGCTTAGACAAGGTGCATTACCCTTGAATTATCTGTGTGAGCTAAAGCAAAGCAGATGCAGGAAGAATGTGATTATCTTGGTAATGTTTGTGAAACAGATGCAAGTACTAGCAGTAGAATAAAGCACCCTTCCCTGTTACTAATGTTGTTGCCACCAGGTTAATAATCCACTGCACATCCACCACCTCCATACTCAGTCTACTGGCTAGACATGTGAAAAAAGACATTACTAGGAAAAGGTCATATCAGAAATATCTCTTTAAAATTAGGTTTACCCACTGAAACATTGAACAGACACTCTTCTGGTTCCTACAGCATCAAATCCCTTAGGTCAGTAAAAACAAGATTCATCTTTCTGTTCCCTTCACTTTCTTTTTCAATTTATTTCCCCTCAAAACAGCATACTATAAAAGCACAAGCACACGATGAGACCAAGCATAATGCAATAATTTTTTTACCACAGATTTGGTGATTACTGGGCCCAGAGGAGAGAAGAAAAGGTTTGTGGCTGCATGCTGTCCTGGGCAGCACCGTGTGCCCAGCTCAGCCCAGTTTTGTGGGTGGCAGGGAAGGGTGGGAGCAGCCAAATCATCTCTGGGTTGGCAGCCAAGGCTGACCTTGTGGGGCAATTTGTTTTGTCTGAGGGTGATGAGGTGATTGCACTCCATACACTTTTTTTTTGTAAAGAGGAAGAGGCTGGTAGATGCTGTGGTGTTATCACATTCACCTTGCATTACTTTTGTCCTGAGCTGTGCAGCCCATGGGAGAAAATCTCCAAATGCCCATTCTTGCCTCCCTTAGGGACTGGTTTCACTCCTGTGCCAAGGGGTTGGGGCTGTGGCCTCCCTCCCTGAGCAGCCACTCCTTTCATCCTGCCTGCTGATGCATCTTGCTTGATCCACACACAGGTGAAGCAGAAGATAAAGGTCCTTCATCCCTCTCTGTCACTGGAAATAAACAGGAAAGGTGAGGAATCTAGTGCTGTGCAAGGCACTAAGTCATACCTGACACAAAGTTATAATGTGAGATGAACCAGAAATGTAAGGACTTTAACACTCAGCTCACAGCAGGCTGGAATATGTGGAAATTTTTCTAGGCATGAGTCCTTCACAGATTTCAATCCTTGGTTAAAAAAAAAAAAAGAAAAATCCGTAAAGACATCACGCGTTTGCCTACTAAAGGAAATTGACAAAGGAAAGATAAAAAACTTATATATTTCTATCACCAGCCTCCTAGGGAATAAGTACAGAGCTCTATCTTACTCTTCAGCACTGCACAAGACACAGAATGCAAAATTTCCTCCTTGAAATATTTTGGCACAATCAACTATTCTGCACTATTTGTTTAGAAATCCAGTGGGGCTTCACTGAATAAAAGCTAGCATCTTCATACTGGTAGTTGAAATAAGAATTAATTTCATGCACAATTGGCAGCGCAGAAGGAACTTCCTTGATATCCAAAGAGTAAAAGATTTTTATGAGGCTGCATATGTATTTATGATTATTTAAGGTTCTTGTTATAATGAAGATCCTTTAAGGAGAGGAACTTTGTATTTTAATTTGCATAAAGACAATAAAAACTCTTTGAGAAGCAATTTCTTTCTGTATAAAAAGTGAGAACATAGCACCTTAGTGGCACAGACATCTGTTACTTAAGCAGATGCCACCATGTAAACTCCATCAAGCAGCACAATCCACCAATCAGAAACCACCCAAACTACATCTGCAGCCAAAATCCAGTGGGTGGCTGGGAGCCTCCAAAACAGGTTGAGAAATGATGGGCTTTTCTTCAGCGTCCTCATTCCTTGTCCAGTGGCACTTATTTGTTCATCATTAACAAATGCTGCTGCACCACACAGCTTCTCTTTGGTGCAAAGGCAATCCCGTGATCTACAATCTGCAATTCCTGCCCGCAGGATTCACACCGTGGAGCGCCAGCCCCCCGACAGCCCAGATAAAGAATCGCTTCTTTGTTCCTCATTATGGCCGGGCTTCAGCATCCCCACTCGGGAGCTGATGTATCAATATCTCTGCCACAGGTTGGTTATTGCCTGCTTAAGTGCTACATGCAGAGATACAAACTCGCAGGGCCAAATCCAGCAGCCCAGCAGCACCGGCCGAGGCTGGGGCTGATAAACCCTTTCTGAAGTCAGCTTACACTTTAAATCAGGAGTTCATGAAAGGCATTAAGAAAAACTATTATATTACTAGAATGGATGGCAGTACAGTTTACATGTTACACCTTGAAGTAAGCAGCAGGATTTTCAATCACTTGATAACCTTGAAACTGCTAAGGTATCAAATTGCTATCATGAATATTGTACTGGAGCAGAAATAACTCAGAAAGCTGCCTTTGTGAATAATAATGTGGGAAAGAGCAATGTTCTTCTGGGCTAGGCTCACAATAGCACCGACAAGCAAATATACATGAAGGCAAGGCATGTACTTAAACAAGTATATTTGCATTTGACTATATATCAATCAGTTATCAGTGCAGCTGCATCTTACCTGGCCCTCAGAGAAAATGAAAAGCCTGCTAGATAACTTTGCCATGCAGGAAAAAGAAACTGCAAGGGACTCATTTTTAAATGTGCACCTGAAACTATTAGGATAAATGCCCTCTACTTTGATGGGCATTACATATTGAACAAGTATTTTAAAAGAACCACGGTACAGACCCATCCATGCAGGAATTTAATTTAAACCCCCAAACAACGTGTCTTCCTGGTTTGCATGCAAGAGCTGTTAACGTATCTTGAGCCCTGATTCTGGTTTCGTTCACTCTGGATGAACATGCTGAGGTTTCCTGCATAAGGGAAAGCTGAGCCAGCCCTCCAGGCTCCCATGTTTATGCCCTGAATCAGTGGAGTTTATACCAAACTCCGTTTTTGTTCTGAAGTACAGCAGGGGTTTAGTCTTGTGGCATTTTCAGGTGACACAGCCTACTGAGATCATCTGACAGCCATGTGAAAACTCAATGTCTGGAGTGATTCATCATTGTGTCAGATTGTCCTGCACTTTGTCACAATGACTGACAATAGGGAAACTTGGAAATAATACAAAGATTCAATGCTGGCTGATAATGCCTGCATTGTGATTAGAGCAGGCGGTGAGCACGTGAGGAGAATGCTAATTTTGTCCCCCACCCCCAGTTTCATACTGCTTGTGCTTTCAACAGCTGGGTGTCTGCACTTGCTTTCTTAAGCTTCACTCCTGTGGCATTTTTAAGTGCAGAGCCTTTTCCCCAGCATGTTAAAGAGCCATATTATTACAAATGCAAAAAGAAGTAATATAGTGCAAAAGGGTAAATTCTGCCAGTCCTACTCGGCACTGCTTGGGCAGGAGCATCTCTGGTGGATGTGCCTTTCCCTTCCAAATCCTAACCTTATCATGGAAGCTCACCAGCATCTTAAATAATGGTAAAAACATGTGGAGCAACACTTCTAGGAATGCTGTAAAACCCAGCAAGCAAGGGTGAATTTGCATGTAGGGCAGAATCTTGTGGCAGAGTCTTATAAAATAATTATGGAAAAATATTCCCTTTATTTCACATTGACTCACAATAAAGGTTTAAGGTAATTGCTGACTCCATAGGGTATTTACACTTGAACAGCCAGAAAAAGTGGTTGCAGCAAGTTACATGTTCTAAAGCTCTTCAAGTTTTATCAGTGTTCACAGCAACAACATCAGAGACCATGGACTTGCTGTGTAATTAATTGGGAGGAAAAGAAAGGTCCTTCTTGTGTGCTCCAGCTGCACAGGTAATTTTGTTGGGTAAAGAACAGAGGGGAAAAAAACGAACAGCAGCAAGGACCAGCAAAACAACCATTGCTGTGTCTACCACAGTAATGAAGGCAGTAAAATTTCTACCATTTCTAAAAATATAAGAGGAGCAAGTGGCTCTTGCCTGTGTGCCCTGTCCAGGGAAGGGACAGTGGCCTGGCTCCAGGGTGTGAAGGATGGGACAATCTACCTCAGTGGATTTTCCCTGCAGAGACTGGTGTGGCAGGTGCTACATCACCAGACATTTTTAAAAATAGAGAAGTTCAAATTTCTCTGAAGAATCTTACTTGCTTGCAAACTCAGAGGATATTTATAATTTCAGAGCTCATTCTCACAAGACACTCAATTAGATGTGAGCTATTGTGCTTTAGAAGCTGGGCCTTTGGAAGTAAAACCAAAAGAAATTTCTGACAGAAGAAGAATGATCCAGTTATCTAATTGGCACTAGCAGTGTATTTTTCTTTAAGCAAATACCAAGTTTAAAAGTAGTGAGAATTAAAAATGGACAGACCTCCTGCAGCCTCGATACTGTGCTGTGAGCCACTGACTCTTCATGTGAAGAGCTGCACGATGCCAGAAGTGGTTCAACACAGAGGGAAGCCAGGGTCTCACTCTGGCTTTGCTTCTGCTGATATAAAGCTGAAAAACCCACAGGACAAGGTGGAGTCACTCTGAACTGGCAGTGGTGCACCTGAAAGAAAATGAGATCAAATTAAAACAACAAGTGGAAAGTTATCTAATTTCCAGTGGCCACAGCTTGGCATGGGTTAGGTTTGAGTGAGCTGGGAGCTGAGGTGACTGAGGTTGGTAATATTGGAGCCCAAAATGCATTTTACTGCGATCACTGAGCATTTTGTCCCTAACAAATATGAGCATACAGCTTGAATGTGTTTAATGAATTGGTACATTAATTTAGGCTCAATGACACACTTCCATCCCTAACTGTGAAACTGCTCAGTGAACATGACTCTGTGCTTTATCTAATTTCAGGGTGCTCAATGAGGATACAAGAACAAGGTAGATGCTAAAATACATCTACACAATAAATGATCCATAGATTAGAAAGATGTCAGAAGCTATCTGTTAAATAGAGGTCCACAAATATTGCAAGCTGAGGGAAAGGATGACTTTATTGATGTAGAAAAATCTCATCACTGACTTTATTTTCTTTAAACTGAGCAGTAAACAGCCAGACATATTTTTTCACTCTGTTGCTTTGGTAAGATGAGTTTGAACCACCAGCTTAAGGTCTCTGGACCTTTAACTTATGACAACAGTGATGGAAGATGCAACTCTCCTAAAATGTTTTAACAACCAGAAGAGTATCTGCCCATGTAGATATTAAAGATATAGTCAGTGAAAGCAATAGAAATCCACCATGAGATTACAATCTAAACATCTGGGAAACAATTGGTACGTTCAATTGTTCAGGTGAAATCATGGCTGGCCTTTGGACTTCCCATCACATTTTTTTTCCTCAGTTGTTTCCTTCTTATAATTAACACCTAATATTGAGTACAAGATTTTTTATTTTTATTTTACAAAAAACACTCTTCCACTTGGATTGCAATTATCTTTGCAATATTTTAAAATTAAGAAAACAGCAAAAAATAAAGAGCAGCTTCATTTTTAATGCTCCAGTTTAATTAAAAAATTGTTCAAGTAATTTAAAAATGTAGGCATTAAAATACCAATTAAGCTTAAGGCAATTTTTCCTATTAATTTTGATGACATCAGTACAGGGGTGTCACATAAAGGTGACCCTTTAGAGACAGGTTATTTTGAATTTAACATTTTACTGTAGTAGTGCTGAAAGAAAATTAATTAATTTATGAAGAAATGACACCTATTTGGCTAATCCCAACAGGCTGAACTTTGAAAACCACATTACATTTCTCACAACCAGTAACTTAGCAAATGTAGCCTCCTTTTAATTGCAAAATTTTATTTCACAGATGTCCATTTCAGGTGGCCGCCTTGCTGAAAAGTTAAAATATTTAAGCGTAGTTTTAACTGTGGAGTATGAACAGAACTGGAATTTATAGTTTGAGATAAAGGCTATTCTGAAGTGCAGTAATTATTTCTAAAACTGTTTATTGTTCTAATTCTGCGTTGGTTGTTAAATGATAGCATGATAAACTTTATTTATTACCTGAACTCTAATGCTCTAAGGAATAGAGCAAGTTTTCATGGGGGCAGCAACACCAAAGAAAGCAGAAATTTCTAGATCTAATTTGAGTATTTGCAATTAAAGTTTTGTGTGTAACTGGATGCCCTAAAAAGCTCAGAATAGACGACCTTGCAGAAACAGTTACTGGGAGTATCCTTATGGACACAGAGAAACTAATTCTTTAAGCCAGCCTGGTTATGATGGATTTAAGTTAAATTGATCTCATTTCATTTGAGATCTTAAATTGGTTAATGAGGCTGAAATATGCTTTATTTCAGGGAAGTCGTACTGCTCTGGACGAGGAACAGAATTTATGCTGACGTTGGAGTCAAGTGCAAATACCACCATCACTTCTTCATTACCACGTTAACTGGTGTGATCTGTTCTGCTCAGCAGAACTTGAACAAAATGTCAGCTTCCTAAATGAAGAAGCTCCTGGCTCTCCGTGAGAAACCAGCTGATTGGTTAAAAGTACTTCAACCTTTATTTAATTCATGCCTTATAAGTGCTCTTTGGCAGGAGCTCTTGGGATCTGATCTTATGTCACACTTACTGAAACTCATTTAATTATTGCAGCTGAGGAGGGCAGGGAGATGGTTATCTCACCACGAAAATCTAATCCTCTTCTTTATCAGCTTAAACCCCAGCCCAGGGAAGCTGGTTTGGATTCCTGTGTTTCCCTCAGCCCCACCCGCTGGTAACTGTTTGTCAGTACATGACCCCTCCTTTTGGTGTTTTTTTTCGGTTCTGTTTTTTTTTGTTGTTTTTTTTTTTTTGTTTTGTTTTTTGTTTTTTTTTTTGCTTTTGTTTTTGTTTTTGTTTTTTTTACCCTGTTCTGGAAATCTCTGAGCTGCTGCTCCTTGCCATGCTAAGGTCATTAAGGGTGGGATTGCAAATCTCCCCAGTGGTTGTTTCACTTGCCAGATGAAATGAATGGGATAATTTGGATACTCTGCAACCCCAGGCAGCCACTGCCAAACCAGGGACTGACTGTGCCTTTGTGCTGCCACGGCTCTGCAAAGGGGCTGTGGCCCCAGTGCCTCTGGAGCACGGGTTAATATCGAATTTTAGTAAAGACCAAACTCCTTGCCATATATTTACAAGTGCTTTTCATGGGGCCTTGCTAAAAAACTTTTATGCTTTGTTCTAAAGCGAGGGAAGAGGCAAAACCACACACACTCTGCTGTTATGAGCAAAACATGAAATGGTTTTGATGGAAGCACGTGCAGAATAAGGGATTCAGCCTAAGGCTAAAGACACAGAATCAGTGGCTTTTATAGCTTTGAAAATTGGTATTATGACCATCATTAAATTAAAGTATCTCTCCTCATGGGATTTATTTCATCAGGGGTTGAACATCTCTTAGCACAATTAGTCACCCCCAAAGTGCTGTTGTCATAAAAATTAGCATTTTGAATTGTCACTTAAGAAAATTGGAAAAGACCAAACCATTTTGAGTGAGAATGTTCAGTAGCGGTGAGTTTTAGACCAGAATGGTTAGATTTATGATAAATTCTTTTCTCCGTGATTCTCTTGTTACAAATTCCAACCTGAGCAACACACAGAACAAATGGTATAAATGTTTCCTTTGAAAAGTTTTGTGTACTTCATGATTACACAGCTTATGAAGTTTAGGAGCCTTGGGCAAGCCAGCAAATGTGTAAGAGGAAGGCTTAAGAATTGTTTGTATGCTTGATTTGTTTTACAGTGCATTTGGTCTTTAGTTTTGATTGGATTGTCTTACTGAAACATGAAGGGCATTTAGAAAGTAAAGAAGTGAATAGGATACATTTGCAACTATATGCCCAAAAGCAAGATCTTAATGTCAGAAGTAAATTATAACAACTTAGGTTACTGATGACATACATTATAATTCAAAGCTTGGCAAACCACATCAAGGTTGTTCTTACCATGATCTGACAAAAATATCTTTAAAGTCTTGTGTTTTTCAGGATTTATTTATGGTAGGAACTTCATAAATAAAAAGCAAATATTACCAAAGGTAAACCTATTCTTTCTAAATGCTTCTGAATCTTTCTAAAAATTAAAACATTGAACCAATAATTGTCAGAATAGGATGGTTCCAGTGGGTAAGACAGGTTTCAGCCATCATCTTTTATTCTGGTGGTTTTGGGTGACCTTGAAGTGTTTTCTAGGGATGGATCTATAAAGGACTTAGGTCTAAACTTGTTGCCTGTAGATGAGGGCATCCCAGGCCTGTAAACCCTTATTCCCTACTCCTTAACAGATTTCTTTTCTATGCAGTTGTTAGGTCTTCCCCAAACTCTTTTAAACCTTCAACATCCACAGCTTCTTCTGGCAAGGAGCTCCTAATTTAAATCATAGCTTTGGTGGGGGGAAAAAAAAATCTTCTTTTGTTAGTTTTAAATCTGCTCTAGTTTTTGAAGGGGGACTGGAAAGTCCCTGCTCATCCTCTCACTGCCACTGGTGATTTTACACATTTTTGTCATATCCCCATCACACACATTTTGCGAGCTGAATAGTTACAGCTTTCCTGCTTTGTGAAGGAAAGCCTTTCCAGCAGCTTAACTCGTTTGTATCACAGGTATCTGGCTCAATGCCTGATCTCTCCAGTGGGATTAGACCACAAATCTCCCATTTCATGGTGACTTGACACCAAGTTTGTCTCCTGGATGAAGTGAAACTCTCACCCCGGTTGAGGTTTTATATAAACAGAAGTGACAGCAGCCACTTTCTGCAGGCTCCTGTTGGGGCACTTAGGGGAACGATGGACTTGTGTTCCAGCCCCTGTTCTGCTGCACACTCCACTGTGATGTGCTGATTGCTCAGAGCCCAGGCACCTCTGCTCCACTGAATGAGAGTTTGGTTTAACTGCACAGTGAATGATGACGAGCAGCAAGGTGATTGCTCCCAATTTACTCCCGTGGAAATGGCTACCACTTTAGAATCAGGCCCACTGAAAATCCAAAAATAAAAATATTCACAACCCTTAAATATAATAAGCCTGATTTGTCATCATTTCAGCTGCAATCAGCAAGAGACATCCGTGCTGGAGTAAGCCTGAATGAAACATGAGATGGCATATTTAGGTTAACAATGGCTGAATTACTCTGGGCTTAGATTCTCGTGCAGGGTTTTAGTAGAAAAGGATCCATGTCATCACTGTGTCCAGACACTGGAACTGCAACCTCCTGGCACGAGAGCCACCACATTGTCACAGACAGGGCTTGTGCTGGGGCTGGACAGAGCTCCAGGGCTGTAGCTGGTTCGAATCTGTGTGGATCTGAGCATTCCACAACTCCTGAAATTTTCACCAAGCCCAGATTTATACCTGGTCTATTAACAAAACTCCATGGGGTTTTTGTTTATTCTGGAAGTGTACACATACTGAACTAGGTCTATTCTCTCAGCAGAACACAAGAGATTTTTGTTTTAGAATGCACACAGTATTGTCATGTGTTTTCTGGAAATCCTAAATATCCCTGAGGAAAGTCCACCAAAAGTAAATAAAGCGTAGTAAATTAAAAATCCCTTAAACCCACACTATTTAGCTTTAAAAATATTGTAATTTTTGTTTGGTATTGTTTGCTAGTGATGTCTGTAGTGTTCTGCCTCCAGTCTGGTCTGTGCAGAAGAATTGTGTGTGTGTATGTGTTTGTAGCTTGTTCACAGCATATGCACAATAACTGCACTGTGCTCTGCTGGTCTGAATGAGAAATTAAAAGGGAGTTGTCATATGGAAAATTAAAAAGTCATAAGAGCTAAAAAAAATCTATTTTATTCATGCTACTTATAACCTCCTGAAAAGAAACTAATGACAATGCCTGAGAAATCTTACAACAACTCTGAGTACCCAGCATGATTTGCTGTGCTATTTATATGTGCCTCAACTTCTAGAAGCAAAGCCTGGGCACAGTATTTCAAGGCACTAAGCTCTTAGTGACTAATGCAAAATGTCATTATCAGGCACTAAATGCTTCTTCTTCTTCTGTTTGTTTGGTTTTATTTCTAGTTTTGTACAGCTTCCTTTGTTAAGATAGTGCTCCCTGGACCAGGATTTGGTGCAATTTTGACTCAGATACCAAGATTCCTAAGAATCCTAGACATCTCTGTCACCATCAAATGAGGAAGAAACATTCAGTTCCCAAACTGCTTTACAAGAACATTTAATTCTTAGGACAGGAATGTCTAAGTAATGCCAATTTAAAATAGAGAAAACACAGAATCCAGGGGGTTTGAAAGGGAATGAAATTGGTGTAAGATTAGAGTTTGGCCATCTGGGATATGTCAACATTTATGTAAGAGCACCTGACTGTTCAAGAGAGAATCCCAGTTCAGCCTGGATTGGAGTCTGAGAACCCCCTGGAGCCTTACCACTTTTATTTCTGCAAGTTTCCCATCAATACATCAGTGGTACAGGTATCACAGAATCCCAGGATGGTTTTGGTTTGGAGGGACCTTAAAATCAACTCATTCCAACCCCCTGTCATGGGCAGGGAACCTCCCACTAGATCACATTGTTCATGGCCCCATCCAACCTAGCCTTGAACACTTCCAGGACATTTTTAACAACTGTGTTAAAAACCAAGTCAAAACAAAGCTACCCACTCTGCCTGTTCTCCCAAACACACTTTGAGCACAGGAAAATGGCAAGCCAGGAAGTTTAGATGGATTTAAACAAAAGCCAGACTCAAAATTCTGCTTCAGAGGATCAAACCCCACAGGTTAAACTCTTCACGAGCCCAACATGTAAGAAGTACTGAGCTCACCAAGCCAGACCTGCCAGTCACTTACTATGTTTTATATTGATTAGATTATGAGCCTCAGGGATCATTGATCCAGTGCTTGACAGACAGAGTAGCTTTCACTTTTGTGGTCACTCCATTGAACAGAATTCTGGAAGGAAAGGAGGATGCCAGGTGGAAATGTCTCAGCCAGCCCTGCCTTCACTGGCAGAATTTGGGCAACCCCAAACTTTCCCCCAAAATGATCTAGGCTGGATGCCTGCCTTACCTATCACAGGTGTGACAGATTCCATACCTTGACTTGGAATTCCAAGCATCCTCTACAGCACACACTGAAAACATACAATCTAAACAGCAGAGATTCTAGAGAAAGCAGTAGTTTTTCCACTCAACATCTGTTTATATTTGAGGACCTTATGAGTTATTTGCCTCTTCCAAATACTCGAAAATACTGCAGTGTTTCAGAAAGCCCAGAGGTGGGATCAAGGGCAACTTCAGATATGTAAACACCACCACTGTGATCATTACATAGGAAAAAGTAAAATGCATTTTTTGTGGCTGCTCTTTGATTTCTCTTTTTTTTTTTTCTTTTTTTTTTTTTTAGAAATGTAATGTATTTCCACATTATGTTAATTATAAAGTAAATTTCTACTTGCTCTGTGAAAATTGGAAGTCAAATGAAAGGGAACTAATCTGGATATCTTACTGTGGGAGAACCTGCAGTGTGAACTCAACCAAGCTATTAGACACTAGAGAAACCACATGGGAGGGAGCTGCTGGAAGCAAAGCTTCATAAGTTCCACTGGCCACAGAATGACTCAATTTTGTTAGTTAGGATTAGCCCTCACAGGAGCAAATGGAAAAACTGTGAGAAACTCCAGCAGGTAACTAATTACACAATGCAAAATCAAACACAGCCCATCAGATATGTTCTTTACCCATCTCAGATTATGAAAGGGTGCTCTAGTGCCAAAAAACAAGAAAAAAATTTCAAGGAATCTCCATGTTTCCATATATTTTCTGAAATTATTCCTTTTTAAATAATGCAGTAAGAACTGATGTTTTTGTGAAAATATTAATTCTTTTACTGAACTGCAAATGCCACTTGCACAGGGAGGAAGGGAAGTATGAGCCAGATGCAGAAAATTGCTCCATTTGCTGGCAGTGTAGCTATTTATATGTTGACAAACAGTTGTGCCAAGAGCAGATGGATATTTTCTAGGACTGAAGAACTGCTAATTGTTTGCTGCTGTTCCTCTCAAGCTCACGGGGGAAAGCCATTGGTGTTCTGCAGAGCAAGGCATGAAGAAACCAGTTCAAGCCACGCATTTGGCAGAGTGGCCCAGCACCTCCTCTGACAGCGTGGAGGATGCCCTGAAGCAAGAAGATGCTCTGCCAGATGTCACTCAACAACTCCCAGCAAAGCACAGCCACGAGGAGCAGCACTCCCCAAATCTTCTGTGAGTCCTTCACCAAGCTGTACAAAAAGTGCAGAGGTTTTCAGCTCAGCCTGCTGAACATCCTGAGCCTATCAAGATTTTTTGGTGTCTCACACATGTCTGAATCTTGTGGAAATATGAAAGTTTTTGAACCACAATGCTGGAATGATATCTATTTAATCTGACTGGGAAAAGGCATCTTTTCATAAATCTGTGTATGAGTTACCTCAGCTCTGCTTGTTCCTATCTGAGGCATGCACTGCCCACTCACTGACATATCAGATCCTGTTAGAGCAAAGTGCAAAAAAGTGAAGGCAGATGAAGAGCAGGAAATATTTTGTTTTGTGTTTTTTTTTAAACTGAACTCTCTAAACCCATTTTGGTAAAAAAAGTCACTATCATGTGTCTTGATATTCTTATATATATCAGCACCAAAGTACAATTTAGTTAGCTTAAAAATGTCTCAGATCTGATTTATCTATGAGACACACTTCACAACACAAACCAATTTTGCTGTAGTAATACCATGTCAATACTTCTTGACAGAAGACAAATGTTGTTATTATTTTGCCATTTCTTACCTTTGTAAAAGTTTAGAATTTTATAAAATGACTCTTCTTTACATGTCAAAATGGTAAGTTGTTGGAAAGAAAAAAAATTGAAGCCATTCTTATATCTATCAATGGTGATAGATTCTACAGTTAGGTTAAAAATGATTCTGGCACAATATTGATGTTCAAAAAATAAAAAGTAGACAATACTTTTAATGGATATGTACATTTTTCCTATTGAAACTAAGTAAAATAAAGCAGGAGAAAACCCACAAGAGCTATTTTTATTGTGTTTTTTGGTATTAAAAAGCATTTATCTGTATGCTGTCTGCTGGACCTAACTGTGCAATATGTGTAGATATAATTTCCTCTCCACGGTGATGATCCCCAGAAAATGCAGCCTCTCTTACCTTTGCATTCATCCTCTCCTTGCTCCTTCACTACATGGAGAGTGACAAATATAAAATATAATCTCTGGTTTAAATTGAGTTTAAGAGATTACTTTAAAAAATTACTAAAACTCTTGAAAGCAAAATATTTCAAGATTTTTCCCTGTCATTTTTTAAAAGTCTCTACAATGCTTAATAAATACAACTTTGAGGAACCATGCCTTGCACTTCCATACCAATCTCCTTCTCTTGCTGGTCTATTCTTGGTTCTACAATTACATCTTGTGCTAACACAAAAGCTTAACAAGACATGCAAGAACCACTTATCCCTGCTTTAAACTGAGGGAGAGAAACTTCCAGGATTTATCTTAGGGATTACCTGGGTGTGACTGGCATGGAGGGGAGCAGATTTGCCCAGCTGATTCCAGATGTGCAGCACCTTGTCCAGCAGAGAGCAGGTGAGCTTTGCACACCTTGTTTTGATCTAAACTGGTGCCAGGGTCCTGAAGTTGACCAGAGCATAGAGATGAACTCAAATTTTGTTCTGCAGCACCCCTGCATGCTGCTGCTCACCATAAAATGACACATGGAACACAATTTATAGTTTCATCCCCGGGCAAGCCAGGATTTAAGGACAGGGTAAAGAAACTGTGTGATGGCAACAGAGAACTTGGAGAGGGAAACCCAAATGACTTTATCCACCAAGTTATCCACCAGTGAATGAGTGTATTACTCTGTAATCAAACATGGTCAGTTCTGACCTTTGCAGAGCATGTATGAATCAATTCTATTACTTGTTAGCCCAGCCAGGTTTCAAAGATGTTCCTTCCCAAATCAAGAGTGAGCAAGTGGCAGTCCACAGATTCCTCAGGAGAAGCCTGACACTGAGGTTTGATATTTAAGCTCTGCTCAGCCAAGTTACCAGTGAGCTGAATGCAGAGATATGGCTTCAAATATGGGTGTTGAATAACAAACATAAATATGCAGCTATATGATATCTGTATTCAAATGAATTATGCAGACCAGCTTCAAGAAGCTCTGAGTCTGTGGAACAGAAAGACCTCAAAGGCTATTATGATCAAATTTTACCAAAGTTACAGTATTTATATAAATATTCACACACTTTTTTTTCCTTTAGCACCATCCTGATTCATTTTTAATTGTAACAAATCAAAGCCAAGAAAAACACTTTACATTTCATTTCAAACTAAGGATTGCAGAATGAAAGCCTAAACATTTTCACTTATCTAAGGACCAGCTGCACTGAAATCACTGAAATTACTGCTGTGTTTTTATTTATATTGCAACAGCTATATTGGCCTAAACCTGACACAAAGGGAGAATTAGGCCATATATTTACGTTCAGCACATTCTATGGTTCACTTTCATGCTGATTATTTTGCTATGTTTCCTAACTCCATGCTGTGGAAGTAGTTGTGGATGATTATTTTACATTGCAGCAGCTATAGGAAAGGTTTATCAATTCTTGTATAAAAGTAAACATACCCTCTATTCTGAACTTTAGGAACAGCCTTCATTTTTGCCTTAATCCTATGCATTATTTAAGCAGAACATAAAAAAAAATACCTTCAAAACAAATTACCTGGACTTCAATCTGAAAATTGCACAATAACCCAATTATCATATTTTAGAGAATTTAGAATTATTTTTGTTTATTTGTTTCCTGCCTTTCTTTCCTTCCTAGCACTGACACAACGTCCCACAGAGCACATTGCATACATTCCCAGGTATAAGCTGGGGATACAGCAGGGTCAGTGAAAAGCAGAGCATATTTCAGTGCATATTCCTGTAAAATTACCATGCTTCTCTCCTTCTTTATCTTCCACCAGAGACGCTAAGCAGATGATTTTGCAAAGACTTATGGATTCATTAAGTTTGAACCATGCCACATGTTCCTCCAACTTCCACAGAATTGCTCACACACTGAATTTAAGCACATACTTAACTGTTTTCTCTGTTAACTCTCAGAATTCTGCATGGAATTCATGAGCAATCCCTCTGTTCTTGTAGGTTTTAAAAATAAGCAGAGAACCAAATAGCTCCTTATAATATAAAATAAAATAAAATAAAATAAATCTGTCAAGGAGGCTAATATGCTGTTTATTACACAAAATATTTAACTTGATTAATTTTTGGGGAGAGGCAGTGACAGAATGTATTGAACCTCTAATTCCTTTCTTTATCTTTACAAAGATAAAGAGACTTATTTACTGAAGCTAGCTTATTTACTGAAGCACATAGAGCCATGCTAGAAGGGAATTTTTGTCAATATCTGTGGACTTTTAAAGGGTGTCTGATACCTATTTTCCAAAAACTCTATATGTTGCAGCTTTTTCTATGAACATAACGTTATTTGGAATCAATGTTATGTGTTCCCTTCTTAGACCTGTAAAAAATCAAGAGAAATGAATTTGTACTGCCTCTGACTGAAAGTAAAGATTTATGCACAGCAAACTATACAGGAATTAAGCACAAGCATTTATCTGATACCTAATGATTTTAAGTAATTTTTGAGATAAGTGTATGTATGATAACTTTCTTATTGTTATGATTCCTATCAATTTCTCCTCATAAAATAAAACTGTGATTTTCTATTTCCCTGTTCTATCTATTTGCAAAATGCTTTTTTAAAAGCTAAGAAGAAAAGGTAATTAAATTTACATCCTCAGAACAGAAATGTGGTTGTGCCCCTGATTTGTTTCACTAGCAATCAGGAACTGTAGATACAAAACATAATTTCATTCCTCACCATAAAAATTGCATACAATACAGACCTTCCCATGTACTTCTAATTTTAGTAAATGAATGTATTTCTAAATCCCCCAAGTTCCTGCTCTTCACTCCCCACCAATCTCAGCCTATTGCTATATAGGAGCCTGACACAGGGAGCAATTAATCCACACTGCCAAACACAAGAGGAAAGTAATGCTTTTTCAAATATCAAATCAGTCCAATTTCATTTAAACTTAAATGATTTTTCTGGTCCCTCTTCATGTAGATACCTCTGCAGTCAATTAGCATTGTCACTTTTAATCTTTAATACTCAGATACTGGTCATTTCCCATTAGAGTCTTATTAAATAGATTCTTATGGTCAGACAGAACCTTCTGCAATGTAATATCTGAGAGAGAAAACTGACAGCCATTATGCAGCTGGCATTTACTGAAAGGTTAGATACTGCAGATAACCTTAATCACAAATTACACTGCATGCCAGTGAACTACCTCACCACTTCTCAATTCCACCTAAACATTTACCACCCAAACACTCTCAGGTTTCTGCTCAGTTAAGCTTAACCATCTAGATGTTTCCTAATTAAAATGTTCTTAGACTGTAGAGCATCAGGCTTTACATCAGGCTTTCATGTTAGACGGAGAAACCCTTCCAAGAGCTTTGCAGCTGCAGAGGTTTTTGCTGGCTGTAAAGCCACATCCCCCTGAGCTGTGGGCACGTGTTCCCTGCTGGATCCCACTGTGCTGCCCCTCTGGCTTGGTGAGAACCTGTCATTCCTGAGGCTGCCCATCCTAAATGATTCATTTGGAGGAGTCCCCCGAGCAGCTCAGCCAGGAGGCTGAAGGGGGACAACTTCTGGCACCAGGAGCCATCACAAGCAGCTGGGCAGTGACTTCAGATGTGCTGTTCTGGCACGGCACAGAGCTCAAACAGAATCAGGATTTCTGAGAGGGATCTTCTCTGTACACAAAGATGACAGCACAGGAGTCCAGCTTAGCAGGGTTTTGCCAGAAAGGAACCCTCTCTGTCTTGTTAAAAGGCACTCAATGCATTCTAGTCCAAGTAGAAGAAAAGGATTGGGTTTTTTAAAATAAAATTCTCATCTTTAACGGAATTTTTTTGTGACAAACTGTTTATTTATTTATAAAAGGGATTTTGTAAAACAGCCGAGAACTCCTTTGAACATAAACCCAAAGGAAGTGATGGGTTGGCTGGGAAGTAGGTAGATGCAGAAATCAATATATCCATCATGTGGCCTTAGACAGCGACAGTTAAACCAGGTTGCAGCAAAAACAGGTAATAAACTATCTGATTTGTTTATTTGCTGCCCTTCAAACTCAATAGAAACCCATTGACTTAATGAACAACAGAGCACAACTGTGATTCAAAGTGCTTGAATCACTACCAGGTTAAGGGTATGAGATCAGGGCAAAGATTTCTACACAGCAATCCAGACATCATCAGCAATGTTTGAACCACGACAAAATGAGGAACTGACCATGGATCTTCATGTTCTTGTTTTTTGACCTTCCTCCCACTGCAACTGTAGGAATACATCATTTATGCAAAAGTTAACTCACTATTAATTAGTTACTGCCAGTCACTGTATTGACACAGTAGGTGTTTTCAATATACAACTTTATCAAAATATCTGTTTCATCCTGAGCAGTGCATGTGCGTTTTTTTTCCCTCCTCAGATTTGTTTAACTGATTGCCTGCCTGATCAGTCCTACTGATTGTTTATCTCTGGTGGCACAACAGCATGCACGGAGCTGTGCTGCAAACTGACAGGCATCTCACTGCACGGAATAATTCAATGCCTCATTAAAAACGAGAATTAGACGTGGCTTTGGAGATTAGTGCCGAGAGAGTTTTGCCATTTTACATTCCTGTTGATGCAGACTGTAGGGATGTGTATCGTGGATCAGCAGGGTTTCAATCAGAAGACTCCACAGAGGTCACTGTGAGCAAGCCTGTGTGGGCTTTCTCCCGAGTCACAGGGATATGTGTGGGTTTGTTTATTGCTGAAATCCTTCCAAAGCACCCCTGTTTACACAGCATTAGGGTGACCCAGGAGAGAAAAAAATGGAATAAAAGCCGAAAGCTCAGCATTAATGCTGCTCCTCGTGCTTACACATCAGAATGATTTCTGTCAAACCCTGAGACATAATAACACTGATAAAACAATGCTGTTTGCTATAGTCTAACTTCTCTATGCTTTACAGGTAAGTGTAATTTACTTGAATTCTGGTTTGATTTTATGTTTGTGTGAGATCTACAAAGTAAATCAAGGTGAAAAAAATTAAGCAACCTCCAGTTACCTTCCTCTCTGTCATGTGTTTTTCCTATAACTTCCTGTCAGGGATGAAGAATAGCAGTTCATTGGCACAATAAAAAGGATTTGCACGTTCACATTTTGAGGCTATCAGGGAACATTTGGTAATGAAATATTTTCCCTACATCCTTTTAAAGTCTCTTCTTGAAACTTGAATTGAAAACTAGAAAAATGCTTAATATCCTTAATATCCTACCAGCTTCCCTTGCTGGACAGACAAGGGGTTGTACTAAGGGTGGAGTTATATTAAGGATTATACTAAAGCAGCCTGACTTTTCTGGCTGTGGGGACTGACACAAGGCTCTGGGAGGAACCTCCTTCTATTAATCTGTCTGCAAACATGGGATTTGAGGACAGAGAAGGACTGAGAAGCCCCACTCTGTCCTTGCAGAGCCTGTAGACAGCAGCCAGTCACAAACCAGGATTTCTGCTCTGCTGTTGCACAGGAAAAGGACAATCTCTGCACAGCTCCCTGCAGCCCATATGCTCATGATAACCAGAAAGCATCTCTTTGTGCACAAGTAATACAAATATTACACAGCTCACTACAGGGAATGAGAATGAGGGACTAAGCTCTAATATTCATTAACAAATAACCACTGTTTCATTAAGCTGAGCAGTGAGGACTGTGCAGAATGGAAAACCACAGTGATTTAATATAGATTTCTAGTTGGAACATTATGATACCTGTAGAATACTTTACTAAATTACTGGTGTCAGTTGTATTTCTCTTCGAGACTAGGGAAATAGGTTATTGGCACAATAAAACATCTAGAGGCGTTTAAAATGTCAGTCTAATAGCAAGAACCAGTAAGGCTTTTAATTACCTTCTGTGCCATTTTTTTAATTGCTTCAGTGGCTGCAGTGCTTAGTGAATTCCTGACAGAGCAGCTGCAACTGACTTAATTTAAAATGTTTTTTAAGCTCTTGGAGGAAATATTAAGAAATACAACAGAAATTCAGGCAACTACATGGGATATTTTATATGGTGCATGTGAGGAAATCTTTGGCTCTTTGCAGCATGGGCAAGAATGTTCTGAAGAGCTGGAATGGATGTTCATGTCAGCACTGCCCTGGTCTGAGTAGAAGATGGTGTTGGCTGGCTTTTGTAGGAGCCGTGTTTTGGCAATTCAATTCATAGAAAACCAAATCTATCCCTCGTGGTCCTGGCAGCTGCAGAGGAAAGGTCAGAGGCTCAAGAGAAAGGTTGAGTGCCAAAAAATGTCCCAGGTCCAAGGTAGTTCAAACAGAACTTATCCTTATATTGCAGATGCATTTCAGCTCTTGAGATCAAACTCTGATTTTTTCTTCAGGAGAGAAAACTATTCTATGAACTGGGGAAAAAAAAAGCATATGAAAATTCTCCCCTAACAGAGCTTAATTTGTGCATAACTGGTGGACTCCACTCAAGGATCATCCACAGTGATCACAGAGGTGGACCCAAAGAATACCAATATCCAGGAATACCAATACCAATATCCAAGTGAGGTCACTTTTTTCCCAGCAGAGAGAGGAAAAGGCCACCTGCAAAGACTCATGTGTCACCTCCAGTGAAACTTTCCCAACCCCATCCTTCCCAACCCTGGATAACCAGTTTGGGTTCAGGCACCACTGTCCCAAACACCTCCCTGCCACCAGCCTCACAACAGGAGAGGTTCAGATATTGGCCCAGCACTGCTGAAGTTTCCTGGCAGAGGAAATCTGGGACTGGGAAAATCACAGCAGAGCTCCAACCTATGTCTGTTCAGCAGGGCAAACCCGTATGCTTTCAGGTTTATTTCATACTACACTGCACTCTGTTAATAAAATGGACTTTTAACCCATTTGAAAAACCACACGGGGCACAGATCCATCTTGCAAACCTCTCTTTCCCTCCTGGGGTTTATCTCGATTAGGCTGTAAAAAGACATCATTGAAAGGATTAGCTTAACACCTCCTAGCATTGTTTCAAAGGGTGTTTCTACCCTACAAAAGCACAGCAGTGTCACATTCTGGCTGGAACATGGTTAAAGGAAACTTTTTTGCTAATGACATTGCAGAAAAGATATTCTAGTGTAGCACATGCACGAAGGTGAGGACTTCAGCCACACAAGTGGTACACAAACTAAGAGTGTCTTTTGTGCTTCAGTAACTGCAGGCAGGACAAATTCTAAGAGACATGAGGGCACATCATAGAAACAGGAAAGAGTGAAATATTCTTAATCCAATACACTGAAACTGGTGAGAATTGGAGTCATAAAATAACACTATTCATCAAAAAAATATTGGACTTTTCGTTGTCAATTCCAAATGGAAAAGACATGCTTTTTCTAGCTATTAATTTTGTCTTACATTGAAATCAGGAGAAAAACATGAGGTAGAAATGTACTGGCAACTTTTCTAAACTGAGGCTTTAGTTAGATATACAGAGTAGTCCTTAGAGTGAATATTTAATAGCAATTTTGAAGGTCAGCTACAGTCAGTAAACAGTTTATAAATTATGCTGAAAAATTCTTTTGTTAAGTCTTTTCAATAAATCCTTTTTGTGTAAACTACAACTTATTCTACTGGGCCCTTTCTAATTTCGTTCATACTCACATAAATCAACAGAAAATCCATGGAAGTCAATGGAGTTACACTGCATACAGTGAAAATTTTTCATGTGATTTTTCTAGGAAGTGTAAATTCATTGCATCAGCTTTTCAGGATTAGTATCGTTTTAGGGGAACGTGTTGGGGACAAAATCCACCAGAAGATCTTATGCTCCAGTAGTCTAAAAATTCATGCTTATGAAACACTTGTCATAATTTAAAATAGGAAGTGCGTGCGTGTGTGTGTGTGTGTGTGTGTGAGATTCTACAGGAAGTGGAGGAGCTGGATCAGCATCTTTTATTTTAAGTGAGATGTTTGTTTTAAAGAGATTGTTGCCATTATTTTAACTCAGAGCACATAAAACAGGTTTCAGTTTATGACTGTCTTACAGGGCAGATTTTATTTTCCTTAGCACACCATGATGTGTGGTCTTGTTTGCTTGAACATAAAGAAATTGCATCTTTGTAGATGTGCATAGATGAAAGGAAAAGCCAGAAAGTCTCTATGTGCACAAAATGCATCATTGTCATCAGAAATAAGAAAGCCTGGCCATGTGTGCATTTTTATTTCGGATTTACTCCAAAAGTCTTCCTGTAACTGGGACAGGTGCATGATCCAGTACAAGCATTTTATGTCTTACAGTCAAATCTCTTTTCAGAGTGAGTGGGTATCTCTTCTTTTCTTACCCATCTNGTGTTGTTTTACTCAGGGGTTTTCCCTCATGTCAGGAAAAAAAAATTGCATATAACCATCTAATATTTAAGTACTGTTCTATAAATTTGTATAGTAAGAGTTCCAGAGGACCCTTAAAAAGAGGGTAGGTTAGAATAATTTTTCATACTTAAATTCTAAAACTCATTCAAACAACATAAGCAGNATATCATTGAATAACAGCAGACAGGTGGACACATGAAAAACCCCCTAGGTGCAAGGAAACACCCTTCCAGCACAGTGACATCCAAGGCTGTTGCACAGCTTGACACCCCAGAGTTCACATCAAGGTTTCCCTCAAACAGTAAAGCAAATCAGGTGCCAGTTTCACTTGTTTTAAAACACAAACATTCTGGTTTCTTGGTTACAGTTCCATTTTCATGAAAATTTGATGCAATATAGGCAAGCAAAAGAGTCTG
>VZTT01012003.1:25841-45293 GCA_013400855.1 Buphagus erythrorhynchus | reverse complement strand
CTTACAATGCACAGTTTTGTAGGCACTGCTGTAAACACCTGATTTCTCTCTCATTCTTCAAGGACAGATTTCCTTATTTTAAACTAAATTTCTCTTTATCCTACAAGAGACCTCATCTACTCACAACTTCAGTCTGCAATGAATGCATCTAGTGAACTAATTTATGCCTTTTTTTGAATTATAATTACTCATTTTTTATAGAAACTGTGATTCCTGCAAGAAGAACTGATTGAACTTTCACTGCTTACAGCGTGAGCCTATAAAGACACTTGTACGAATCTTACAGTAATATCTTTACAGAAGACAGAAATGAGGATATAAAAACCTGAAATACAGTTCACTTAGATTGCAGTTTAGTGGAAGTACATGACACTTTATCAGTTGTATAAGTCCTCCTAACTAAATTATGTTACAATGATGATGCCATTAATCATGCCTGCAGTATTCTCCCCATCATAAGAGATATCTCCAATACACTCAGGCTCTCCTAAAGAAAAATACCACACACTCATTTATCCTCTAATAAAGAAAAATAATGGAAGCAAGGTAATTACTGGTAACAGCGATGTAAAAACCAAAACATGAGCATATGCCAAAAACAATTGGGAAAAAATGAACAGTAAATTCTATCAGTAAAACTGTCCTGTTTTTCAGCAATAGAGTGAACTATAAAGAATCTCCATAAAGCTGTTAATGTAATGTAAATCAAGGCCTCCAGAAACAAGGTCATGCAAAAATTGAACTTTCTAAAGCCAGGAGAGGAAAGTGAGGGATAAACACCCCCATATTCTATGGTACATACTATCCCATCTGTTAAATAATGGGGGTCAAGATGAAGTGAGAAAGGGCATAAAGCAGCATACAGGGTAGCATACATACATGGGACAGAATAGGCATCAGTATGCAAAAACCATCTGTTTAAGGGAAGAATAATTTAAAGGTTATTTCAACAAAAGCAAATTAACTGCAGCGTTCAATATCTACTTTGTCATTAAAATCCACCCCAAACATTAATGCAAAGTGCAAATAGCTAGTAATTCTTTCACCTCTACAGCATGTGATGCTGGATCACAGAGAGTTTAGAGGAACCATTTAAAATGAGTTACCAAGCCCACTATGAAAGAAAAATATTTATTGTTGCTTATTGGCTTTCTTTTGGAAGGAGGGTAGTTCTGCTGCATTGCAAAGAACAAGCTGTGATGTGATATTTTACATCTGAGTCCCCATAGCTATCAAAAAACCCCCTCATTTATCATAAAACTCTGACTATAACTGCAGTGGTTCAAAAGCCTCTTCACAAAAAAATTGAAATTGCCATGGCAGTGGTCCCAGAAGCCAGGATGTGTGCTCTGGGTAGATGTGCAGGCACAGCAAGGGAACTCTAGCCACCCCTCCACAGCACTGGCATCACATATTTACTACATATTAATATATTTATTTATTACCTGTTAATATGTCATACACCCAACACACTCAGTGAAGCTGGCACTGCTCTAACAGGCAGCTCAGCAGAAGCCAAAGGAAAGTTTTACCGCCCCAGTTTATAACAGTTTATATTCCTTCAGTGTTTTCTTAAAATCACCTGTGAACTGAACCCCTTTTCTCATTGATTTAAACTGAGTAGAAGCATTTTTCAGGTGCCTATACTCCTCTCAATGCAAATCAGTGTTTTATACATCGTTGCAGAGAACAGCTAAAATTACACAGTAAAGAAAAGTATTTAATTTTCCTACATATCATCCTTACATTACACTGAAAGCTCAATGTGTTTTGCAAAGAAATGAAAATGCCAAGAATGACACACAGAGGCTTCATCTTCCAAACCTGCAGCTGTCAAAGGAAACACAATTTTCTGGGTTTTACACAATTAATCCTGCTGCATTTACTTAAACTTCAACTACTTAAACTGCAAAGTGCTTCTGTGCAAGTGCTGAAATATGTGCATGCAAAAGCTAAATATGTGCAGGCAGAAATGTGTCATTAGCTTCTGCATGCAGAGTAGAGAAAATTGAAACAAAAATGCCCTAAGGAAAATATCCCATGAATTTACAGTTGAAATGGCCAAAATCCAATGGCTAAAAAGCAGCATTTAACCATCCAGCAATATACTGTGCTTGTTGTTTGTTTTAGGCTTTTTTAATATGGACTCCAACATATGTGTGGGTGTGTATGCATCTTCTGGGCAGAATGTGAATTGGATCAGGTAAAATACATATCAGCTCAACAGGGTGCCCCAAAACACTCACCAACCAACCCATCCATTGCTGCATTTGCCATCTTAAGCAAATTCAATTTCTTTCTTTGTGATAAAATAAGCCAGTTCAAAGCAGATAACATCTCACAATAATGAGTCCCAAAGCTGCAATTTAACACAAACCTAGCAATTCTATTATACAACACATCCAGTTCATTAAAAACAACAGGCCAGCTTGTATATGATCTGTATCACCACAAATCAAACATCAGCAAACTAAGCTGCTGGGAAATGCATGGTCCAGTTGAAAATAAAAAAAATTAAGCCACGTAATCACCTTAAACAACAGGTAATTTAGATTTAGTGTTCAGATGAATTTATGTTCAAGAGCCATTAATTGTGAGATAAAATCTATTCTCATCCAGTAAACTTTAAAAGATTGTAACTCTTCCCTATATGAACTATAGTATATTCATAGTAAATATAGTCATGTTTAATGTATTATTCCACATATCTGAGTTTTTTCAAATATATTGTTTACATTATCACAGGTCTAGTTAATCAGTATTACTTTATTTACTGGAAATCTGTGTGAAGGACAACAGAAATCCATTTACAAGATATCATTGAAATAATTTGGACTCAGTCCTTCATTTCATGAGCTGCTGGACACCTGGCAACTCTCATTATCTTTAATGAGAAGCTTCCAAACCTTTTCAAAATATGAACTGGGCACAATGGGCCCCCAGCTGAAGCATCTTATATATTTTAGCATTCACACCACTATAATGCCACCAGCTATGTTGCATTATACTTGCTTCACCTTGGTTAATGGAAAGGATCTATCAGGTTTAATGCTAATGAAATATTTTAAAATTCCTCTAGGCTCAATAAAAGGCAAGAGATGTGGCCCACACATAGTGTTCAAATGGTCAATTCTAGTTTTAAAGCAACAATATATAACTCTTTCTTTCAGGTTTACCATTTTAATTGCTCTCTCTAATCCAATTTTACACCTAATAGACCATTCAGGATGCTTTGAAAGTAGTGTACATGTTACTGCAGCAATTTGCTTACTGCCTCACTATCCATCTCATGGATTACTCTCAGTGTATTTGCTGCCACAATGTCTGAATATTCCCAGGACAAGATCTGGGAAGAGCAAAATGAGGCAATGCCCCTTCAACTCCAGCCAGGCTCTGTGCCTCTACACTGCACAGAGGGAGATTCCTGGGACTTAACATATGCAGCTCCTGTGGCCATTCCCCCATCTCCCACAGGGGAAAAGCAAGAGCTGGGTTATTCTGGTTTTTCACATACAGGAAACAGAGGTTCCAATTTATTTCTCTAAATGCTACAGGCTGTGTCTTTCTGTCACAAAAAGTGGGATCTATGACAAGTACAAATCACAGCCACTGACAGAAAAGGCCAAATCTACCCAGTGATGAGTCTTGTTCTTAATTGCACCAGAAGGCAAAAGGACACTTCTGGCAATAATCAAGGCTACGTTACACCAGCTTAACAGGGAAGTGAAGGCCACAATATGAAAATCACCACAACAAACTGCTGACATGACAAAGAGAGCAAAGCTGTACTTACTACAAACTTAGCTCATCCCTAGAAGAAAATCTACTTAAAACTGCCTTATGCTTCTGTACTGGCTGAAGAGGGACCAGTGCTACCACAGGGCAGACACAGACCAGGGTGCCTGTGGGAATCTGGCTACCTGGAGGGATTTTGCTTTGTGCACCTTGATGTTTGGGGAGCAAAGAGGCCAGAGTTGTGTGCCTTGCTCACAGCAGTGGTTACTGAGAAGCTGAACACTGCTTTTAGGGCTTCTTGTTATATATTACATAACAGATTTGGGTGGATGCTCACGTGGTCTGGTGTGGGCATTTGTGTACTATGGATGCTTGAACATAACATTCATTTCTATGCAAGGATGGCAGCAGGAGCAGAAAGGCAGTATATTAATTAAAATCCAAATGATTTGGAGAAAACTTGGTGCCTCAGCTTTGGCAAAACCTGAGAAATTACTCTACCTTGACACGCCTCCAGAGACTCCCTGGCCTCAGAAAGAAGAAGTAACAACTCACTTTGTATGAGGAAGGGAGTGAGGAGTGAGAAGCACCACTATATGAGAATTTAAAATTCAGAAATTTCGTCTTGCAACCATCAAAACTTCACATTGTGTCAATGTTTCCAAATGTTTTCAAGAGCTCTTAAATTCTCTGAAACTACAGCAGAGCCAGACACTCTGATCCAGAAATGTGAGACTTCCCAAAATACCCCAGTGTCAGGAAATATGTCAGTCCTGGGTCAGTCCCCAGTGTCCCAGTAAGAGAAATTTGCCTGACAGGCTCCAACAATGCCAAGAAGCCATGAAACTTTGGAAGTGAAGGAAGGATGGATAAGGAAAAATCTCTGTTACATTTTCAACTGAGATGTTCTAATTTTATGGCAAGAGAATTTTCTCCTGAAAAAATGACTGTGATGGCAGTTGCCCAGACCTCAGTCCTGCTGTTATCTGCAATGCTTTCCTTAACAGGATGGACAGTGAGCAAAATCCTGGAGGCTTGGATCACTTAGGCAGATAAGGACACATTCTGCAGAAAGAGATGTGCTTCCATGGGCTTGAAAACATCACGAAATACACTGAAATGTGTAAACGTGAAATGTGCCAGCTAAAAGGCACCAAAAGCCCATGGATACCTTCCCCTTTAGGAGAGTGCAGAGTGCCAGGATTCAAAGATATGAGCAGTGTTTAACAGGCACCAGCTGCTGCTTCCTGTGCTGGGTGCACAAGGCTGCACATCACAGCACACCTTGCAGGCTGGATTCTGAGATGTTCAGCTTTGCAGCAAGAGAGTTTGGGGATTAATACCCTATTATCACAAAGACACATATAATTCAGCAATCTGCTTAGTATTGAGCAGGGTCCCAAGCCTGGCACTTTGCACAAAATCTGTCTTAAGCCAAAACAATTACAGATTTCCAAACAAGCTCCCAGTTGCTGGAGGGGGGAAGAGAAGGGCAATGAAAACCTATTCTAAATAAAATGGACTTCTAATGCCAGTGAGCAGTACTATCTAGTCTTTGTATCTCAGCCAGGTTTTCAACTGTCAGAGATGGGATCTAAAAATTGCATTCAATAACAGGACTTTTAATCTTTAGAGACACTGCTTGTCTCTAAACAGTGGTTGAGAGGAGCTAAACAGAGAAGCTGATCAATGTGTCACAAACACTGTGTGTAAAAACATATTTACAGATATTGTTTAGTCAGAAATGTTTTGCAGAACCATTCCCAATTCACAAAGGGCTTTTGGTTAGCAGATCTCCAGGTCAGCCAAGGTTTCATCACCAGCTGCCATTTCAGCTTCTCTAACAAACCCAGAGTAACCTTGCAACTTGATAATCTTTTTCACTTCTTATTTCACAAGTTTAAGTTTTACTGCTTAATTGTAAAAGAGTAAATTCCTACTATGAGGCTTTCCAACTTAACACAGTCCATAACTTGAGCAACATCACTTTATGATACAGACATGTGTTACATGGTGCAAATACCATATAACACATCAGCTACTGTAACCTATAGCAATTAGTAGTTTTAAGTTTACTGCCAAAAAGCCAGAGTGAGAGTATTTTTGCAGACTTTAATTTTCTGTTCTGTTTCAGTGACTTAAAAGCCCCCAAAACTATAGATTTGCATTGACACCAGCTACACTGCCCTGTGCTTACTTTTTTTTCCTGGAAAACAGTAAGTCATTGCTACTTTGGCAAAGCTACAAAATGAAGTGACCAAGAACTACAGAGTTGGCTCAGAAATGTAATCTGTGTTTGCCTTACTTGAGAGAGGACACAGAAGCAAGGCAAGACTTTAAATACACAGCATACCACATATCATTCTCAACAGAAGCTGTCAGCACTATTCCTCCAGCATAGTAAATTATGCTGGAAATTAAATGAGAAATTACTAGTTTTCCAGATTCTATACATTGAGAAGTGATATACAGTATGAAATATTGCTTCTCAGATAAAGCAGCAGCCCTCGCCTCCAACTCTATACCACAACAGTCACCAATGAAATATAATTGCTGGCAAGAGAGAGGTGAAAAATGAAACAGTGGCTTAAGCATGAAACTGCCAGTAAGCAGGCAGACAGGGCACCAAAAGGAAGCAATCTTCTCACGTGGATTAGCTTGTTTCTCTCTGCTAACTTACCACAATTAATGCTACATACACCAACAACTTGAAATATAAAATAAAGAGAAGAGAAATCATTTTGGTAAGCTACTGTTATTGCCTTTAACTGGAGCAAGACATGTAGCATCAATATCAGGCTCATTGAAGGAAACATTAAGTTCCTCATATTTGGTGTGCTTTTAACACCTTTTTTTCATAACTTATCTTTTTGAATAAAGTTGAAGCAATAGAATACATGACAGTCATTTTACATCATCACCATGAATCCATGACATATGCTTAGCTCTGTTTCCTGAGTAACCACTTTGTGTTTTCTCATTTCCAAGACACAAAGAACTCAGAAATTCTGATAGATACCTGTTGCTGAAGGCAGATGATGCTGCTGTGGCCTGGGGCACAGCTCAGCCTCCTGCCCATGTGAAGCTGCAGCCTGGCCCAGAGCAGGAGGTGTGAGAGGTGCAGCAGAACATCCAGGCTGGCTTTGCCCTCGCTGGGATGCAGTTTCCACTCACAGTGTGCAGCACCTGAGGCTGACAGGACAGTGCCAGCAGTGGATTAAAACAGTGAATAAATGACATCCTCCTTGCAGCCTCCTCTAGTAACCCACTCCATGAATGGTGCACATCCACATCCTGATCACCTTAGCTGGGACTCCCATGCTGTATCCCACATCTTCTCAGCCATAAAGTGCTCCAAGAAGAGTGTGGGAAAAGCCTTTTTCATACTGAAGAACCTCCTTGTTTTCCTTTCATTTTTTCTATATGTGTTGCTTTCAGAGCTGGCTCTCCAGCTTCTACATGATCTTTGCTGTGATTTGTTTCACCATGTAGCTGGAAAGTAAAACTAAAATTCTGGTTATCCCTACATTTGCAGCTGGCTTTAGCCCTACATCCTAGCCTCTGTGACCTTGGGAGCCCCAGGCAGGAGCTGACATTACTCCTATGCTCCATACAAACCTATACATTTTGAAGTCACAGACATAAAAAATCTCTTTTTAAAAAGCAATTTTTAGATCCTGCCTTTGAAAACTAAATGCCAGATGAACACACTAGAGAGCACTGTCCATCTCAAGCCACTTCTCTGAGCATCTCAAACTGCTCTGTACAATTACCAAGTCAGTTAATTGCACCTTGTAGGTGCTCTGCATATGGGTTGAGACAGGTCTGATCAGAAGGCAGCAGTTTGCAATTGCTTTTTTTTAAACTCCAAAATATTTTTAGCTCATCTTTTACCTGCGAGCTTCCATATTAAACCCAATTAAAAATGCACTTTGTTCTTTAAAAATGAAACCCAATATCAGTCACTCTCCTTTTATCTCTTTGGTGCAGTGGTACTGCTGGAGAGAGAAGTAATTAATGAAGAGAATCAAAAAGTTTCCAAAGTGTTTCCTCTTCACAATATAATCATGATTACATTAATGTAGTGTTTTTATTAAATGAAAATCAAGCCAACTTAGGCCTGTGAGTGTTGCTTCACAGGCAAAGAAACCTTTATTAGCATTCCCTAGCTGCTGCTGCAATTCTTTCAGGGAAGTTTTATTGATGCAATATATATTCTCAGGTCTGCTACTAGATTTTTGTCTTGTTTATGGAATTTAAATGGTGTATTAGACTAAATTCTTCACTCTACCTCATTCCAGAAATGGAGATCCTAGACAGATGAGTTGATGGGAAGAAAACCAAATAGAAATAAATCCCCTAACACTTTTGTATTAGAATTCAGTAAGCAGACACATTTTTATCAGATATCAAATTCTCTGCTGACCTCTGCTGAAGCTGTTGTGGGAACAAGGGCAAGGGAAACGTGGTCAGGCAGCTGCAAGAGCCATGTGCTACCCTGATCCCAAACCCAGAGCCTTCAGGCTGTGAGGGTGAAGCACCAGAGCTGCAGCTCTGAAAACTTCAGAGTAGGGTCATGGAAGTGTTAATGTTGGAAAAGACCTTTAAGATCATCCAGCCCAGCTGTCAAACCCAGCTCCACCTCCATGCTCACCATTAAACCACGTCCTCAAGAGACATACCTACATATTTTTAAACACTTCCACGGATGGTGACCCCACTACTCCCCTGAGCAGCCTGCTCCAATGCTTTATAATCCATTCCATGAAATAATAACCAATCTAAACCTCATCTGGTGCACCTTCAGGCCATTTCCTCTCATCCTGTCATTGGCTGGCTAGAAGATACTGACATCCACCTCACTACATCCCTCCTGTCAGGGAGTTGTACAGAGTGAGAAGGTCCCTCCTGAGCCTCCTTGTCTCCAGGCTGAGCCCTGCCAGCTGCTCCTCTGTGGTTACCGTGCTGCAAAGAGAGAAAAGGACAGTAACACACACGGACATCTTTGGGGAAAAAGGCCACTTTATTTCTACAGACTATCTGTATTTAAAGTAAGTTAGGATCACTAGGACAGCACAGTAGTTCATTGGACAATTGGGGAAAACATCTCTGACCAAACATGTCTGGATGCCTCATGAGAAAAACACCAGGTGTTCACTTATGTTATGAATTCCACTCTGTTTTTCACCATGTTGTCATCCTGGGAAATATCCTCCCTAACTGAAGCTGTAGTCAGCTTGTCAGCCTGGGAATGGACCTGAGAGCCAAGAGAAATGCAGGCCTGAGACGAATTTCCAAGCTGTAATTCCTTAACTCTCTGAATGTGTGTGTCCACACTCCTCATGAGCCTTGTGCTCCAGATCCTCTCCCAGATCCATTGATCTCCTGTGGACTCACTCCAGGACCTCAACATCTTCCTTAGAGAGAGGAGCCCAAAAGTGAGCACAGAGCTTTCCCCTCCCTGCCTACCCTGCCAACTCCCAGTCCAGGGGCTGGGACACCCCCAGAGAACCTGTGCCTTTCCAGGCCAGCTCTCACACTCCATGCCCTGACCAAGCTGGGATCTCATGTGGTTTCAATGCATGGACCTTGCTCTGCTTCTGCTCTTTCCATCAAGAATTCCTAATGCAGAACAGCCCTCAGTACAAGCCCAGCAGTGCACAGACTCTTTGAGTCACTGGGGTTTTGACCTCTGGTCTGAAATGTCATTCCCCTCTTAGTTTATTTATACTAAGCAAATAATCCCAAAATCCATATAGTGACTGCCAAGGTGCCAAAGGAAGAAATTAGGTGGATGCTTTTCTCCAGTGGAGCTTTCTCCCCTGTCCTACATTTCAGAAGGGATGGGGCAGGGAGTGCCTGCCTTTCCCCAGGGTTTCTCTCCATCTGGTAGGCAGTTTATGTAAATGAAGTCATGCTGTGGCCCTCACCTTGTTCAAATGGGAGCAGACAGCTTCTTTCTCTGCAGCATTTTGGGCCCCAGGGCTCAGTTTTAAAGCCAGAATAATTCTACTGAGTTCAGTGGAGTTACACTAACATTAAAATGGAGGCGTCTGAATCTTTGCATCCTCAGTACTCCAGTCTGTCTGGCATTATTTTATTTATTCAGCTCATCTTTCCAGAAAACATCCAATTTAGATAATAGCTAGTGGGAGAAGCAATCCCCTTTAGGGATCAGCAGTGGTTGTTATATGATTTCTTAACAATTTTCTCAGTGGCAAACAAGTCTGCTACTGAAATAGTACTTCTGTAGCATGTGAGAGTATAGCTTCCAGAGCTACTTAGGTCTATTAGAGCTGAGGAAAAAAACCAACAGATTCATAATGCAAGACTGAATCATTCACAACAATTCAGAGGTTACTTGGCCTCCTTTTTTCTTGGTTAGGTTGTGCTTTTTTGGCCTCAAAAGGCCAAGAGACAGTGCACAGATGTACCCCCAATCCAAAAGAGAGGCTAAAGAAAGCTTTTTAAATAATTTACTGCTGGCTATGTTGGACTGCTTGGCAAGTTGAGGCTGTAGCATTGTTGATGTGTAACACGGGTGCTGGCACATGTAGAAGAGAAAATGTCCAAATATTTTAGGGCTTCTGGAAATGGTTAATAACACCAATCAGTGCAATTAAATCTGATTGGATTCTTCAGCTTGCTATTACTTGTGCACCCCTGGATGAGAAAGACAAAAGGTCACAGTGGGATCTTCTGACTTTCCATTTCTTGGTGGTGACAAACCACCCTGTCTAAAGCACTGCTGTGGTGGTGGCTGTGTGGGGTGTTTGATGGTGATTTCTCTACATACAGAGTTAATGATTCAGCAGGTGGATCTCTGCTAAAAATTCCACTAATGATACACAAAAAGCACAGCGAATTTAAGCAGTCTTCTTTGATTATATTAATTTTCCAATAAAAATCAGAAAATAAATCAAACTAAACCTCTCTGTTAACATTTATTAGAAACTCTGGCATTTCTCATTAGCTATTTTGTCATTAATTCAATTTTCTTTATTTTGGTGGGCTTAAATTGAAGCTTACTTTTTGACAGCAGTCAGGAAAGCTAAGACATGTGCAAAGAATATATTTGTATCCAGCCACACATTGCCAGTTTTGAAGGCCTGACTGAGTCTCCTGCTCATATAGACCCAACACTTCTCCAAACTTCATCTGATGCCCACATTTCAGGCCACAACCCATAACTTTGGGATGAAATGAAAAATTCTGACAACAATGAGTTGATTTCATCTGAAGAATTAGCAAAATAAAAAAAGGAAATAGATAAATTAAAAGATGCTTATAAAAACTACAAGAGAAATTCAGAGCATACATAGCAGCACCACTATTCAGGAATAAGATAAGCCAGAAGAATATGACAAAGGGAAGCTTACAAAATTCAACAAAGGCAAGCACAAATAATCCCCAGACACAATATTGGCTGGGGATCAGGCCTGGAGGTCTTGGTCAATAGCTGGGGCAAGCCCTGAGCAGACTGATCAGACTCCAGAGCTGATCCCACTTTGAGCAGGAGTCTGGAGATCTCCTGAGGTTCTTTTCAACCTGAATTATTCTTAAAAAATCTCAAAAAATGTGTCTAGCAGTCTTGTTAGTTATTTACACCTCCTCCTTGGTCTATCACACCACCATCCTACCCATAATTACTGGAAGATATGAACTTGGGGAATGCTTCAGAGCCTGCTGATGGTTCAAACTATATATGCAATACACTCAGGGTATCTTACACCTTGAAGTACACATCAACTCATGCATATCACATCCACATCTACAGTATGATGAGAGTAACAATGATTTTACAAAGGCCTTTGGAATCACAGGGATGCCATTAACAATCTTTTCAAAATCCTTGGCACTAACACAGTCCAACCTTACCAACAGTTAGCTTTCCTACTAGCAGCAAACTCTTCTAAGGTAGACTTGCATTATCCCTTGTTCCCTCTTTGAAAAGTTTTAAAAAAACTACAGGAATTGTATGCAGGTTTTGAAGTTTTCAGATTACTGGAGTTCTTGCAGCAGAGAGCTGGTTTGGAGCAATTGCAGACACAGCGGGGGTCAATCTTATTCTCAGGGACTTTAGGATAAAATTGTCTTTAGGAAACAATTGCTAATTTCCACTGACTTGCATTTTGGGGGCATACACAGCCTCATAGGAAATTTATACAAAGAACAAGATTCTCTGTTCCACCACTGTGTTTGTGGAGGAAATGGTTATTTGTCTAGATATTATCCCACTTTTCTGAATGGGAAAGGTTGGGATGATTTAAAGAGAGGGCAGGTTTGCTGTTACTCAACAGGCAGAGTCTTTTTTCCCTTGAATCTGTGCAATACTCATCGCAATCACATTTTCAATAAGAAATGCCTGTATGATCACAGAAGCCATCATTAAACACCAGGCAACTCCTTGTTCAGTTGTAGCGTCAGATACACACAAATATCAAATACTATTTGCATGATATCCTTCATTAGCAAAGGTTAGTTACACCTCTTGCACTTGTAAGGCTCTTAGCTCTTATCTCTAATTATGCTCTGGCTTGCCCAGCTGCACAGGGAAATTGCATTGATACAATCTTTAGAACTCACTTAGACCTGCAAGAGCAGGTTTGATTTAAATTACACAGATATCACCGACTCTACCTCAGGAACCCTGAGATCAGAATTTGCTGTCTATTATTAATAATAAAAGGATTCAGAATGGATTTGTCACGGAATGTGAAGCAGGGCAAACTGTGCCTCCTGGGACGTGACCTCTGAGAAACAAATTTACTCCAGCATATTATTTGAATAAAGGCCTGGTATGAAACCCATAGATGTCAATGGGAAGGTGCTCAGGGGACCAGCCTGGCAGATCCAGAAGGAGAGCACTACATACTGCATTAGGTCCCTGGCAGCTCTGCCTGTCCTGGGGCAGAGGTTTACAGAGGTGAGGAAATGGCTAAACTGAATGAGATCCTGAGGCTTTGGGGCTCGACTGGGGACACGGAAGAAACCTGAGGACTGGAGAGATGGATATCTCACTCATCAGACTGAGGGATCCTAAAAATGAGTAATAATGAGGCTCATATGTTAGAGCCAGTTATCCATACAGCAACTACGAATAGTTTCTAGAGATACAACTAGTTGTAGCTGGTTGCAGTAAGGAAGCTGATGGGTTGAATGAGCTGTGTGTGGTGCTTTGAGCAGGCAGGAGACAGGTGGGTCAGGATGACAGGGACACCACTTGATGAGTGACATTCCCCTGGAGCTGGGATAGTGTAGAGGGCAAGGATCAAGTTCTTCTCCACCTTTACTGGACAAAGCTCTGGTGAAGGAACTGGGGCACCTGGGAAGAAAATCAAAATGCCTCTCCAGCTTCTGTGCCCAGCACCTGCTCTGCCATCTGCTGCCACAGCCAGTGCCACCTGGGCAAATCACTGCTTGGATGGAGCACCAGGGACAGCAGCCATGGGAAGGGCAGAGATGACATCCCACAAGCCTGAAGCCACAGTGGCCTCTAGAAACCACAGGCAGAGCTGTTCCCACTCCAACCAGGTGTACCACAGCCATCACACACAGTGCAGCCACCAGAGATGGCTGAGTGGCATTTGACAGCTCTGACCTATGTTATTTCTCTGTGCATAATTGTATTTTTCATAAGCCAGCTGAGATGAAATGAGTTCAGATATTGACTTTGATTCTCTGGCTATTAAAAACACCCACATTTGCATGTATTTCATATAACTTGAGAATATTTTAATTCATCAAGAAATATTACAGATGAAAGTTCTCTGAGTTGGTTTGCTTATCTGCACTCCATGTTCATTTACATCAAAGACTTCACAAATTTCAGTGCTAACTCTGATATATTTGAGCCACAAACAACTATTAAATACCTGTATTTTCAAATAAACTTAAATTACATTTCAAAATTTCTATAATGAATGAATATTGTCTGACATATACAGAATCCACTTAAGTCTCCTCAAAGGGAGATTGATCAACTTTCTGACTTTGATCTGTACACAGTTTGTTTGAGTTTGTAGAAGGCCAAAATGGAATTATAGCCCTTTTTAAATTCCTATCATGGTTTTTGAGGCTAGAAAACAAGTGCTTGCTTTGCAGAGGAAAAGCCAGACCTTAGATCTAGTAGATATAAGTATGGCTAAATGCTTGTGCTGTTTGTATGGATAGAGCAGGGGAGATAGATAGGAAATTTGACCACGAAATTGCTTTTCATCACTTTTGAGACACCACTCCAAGATCCTGCTTTGATTCATACAACATACAGCCTGAACAAAAAGCAATTGTGTAGCTTGGTTATCCTGTGTGTTGTTGAGTTGCAGTGAAGTACCTCACACTTGTGCAAGGGGAAAGTCTCTTCCATGGCTCTTTAAAGCTTAGGGAACTCAGGTTCATAGGAGAAATATCTTCTGTGGCCCAAGTGTGTCTTGTTTCCAGGTGACTCACCCGAAGTGATGAGCTCCCTGCTGTATTACATTTTATGGGTTACTAGAGGAAGAAAGGGTATTTTGGTTCCAAACGTGACAAGGGATCCGATTTGTAAACAGGAACCATAGAGAGTAAGCTGCTGCAAAAGATAAAATAGAAATGGTCTAAAGTCATAAGCAGTGCCCGTGAAGGGTCAAATTTTTGGATTAAGAAACATTTTAGACACTAACCTCAGAAAGAGCCACACTCCTCTCGACAATATCAAAATTCTCTTGATAAAAAGGAGCAATTTACTGCTACACAAGAGTTGCTGTGCGTTTTTTAACCCAGGCTGTGTTATAATCCCTCCCTGACAAACAGCCAAAGCCTCTTGGTGTCCTACAGGCCCAGCACTTGTAGACTTGCCAGGTTACCACATGGGAAACCAGTTCATGAAACCCTAAACTGCAAAGGAACCAAGCCAAATGCCATATGGACAAACTGCCAGTTCAAATGCTTTTGCGAGTCTTGGTGTTCCTTTGGAAGTCTGGGCTGAGTGAATTCTTCCTCCTGCTCAAATACTGTGTCAGACATCTACAAGGTCAAGACTTGGGAACACTCCTCAAGTTAATGCATTTATTTTTTAGAACAGCAAGTTCACTGATTAGCAGAATTACATCAGAAATACTCAGCTATTAAATGTCCCTAACACAGCTGCCTCAGGGGAAGCAAGGAAAAGGTAAATAACATAGAGAGCTGATGAAATGAAACACAGTCATCCACAGGAGCAGAAGCATGACAACTTCCACAGCTTGATACCAGGAGGTGCTGCTGGGCATCCTTCCAAGAGGCAGTATTAATTAGCAAGTATATCTAGGCCCTGATTTCACAGTCTTCCAGTAAAATTCAGTCTCGTAAGAGATTGCAGCAACCTTGGCAGCTCTTACGTAAGACTCACATTTTGCAGAGGAAGCTGTCCACTGTGCTTCCCAACTGAAAGCTGCAAGAACTTTCTTTTCCTGTCTCATTTCATTAGCTTTGACTTGCAGTGATCACCCCCACAAGACTCCAGCTCGTGCTGAGCAGTGGCTGCACGGAGTCTCCAACCAGTTCTGAGAGACACATCCCTGGCAGAGAGTCCAGATCCGAAGGCATCACATGTATCAAAACTGCTGCATTAACAGTAACTTAATAATAAACTATTAGCAATTTAATTTAACTGGCAATTTTTTGCCCTTTTCTATCTTATTAAATAGATCAAGTTGTGTATATATTGAAAATTCTCTGTTCCATTGTGGCTGCTTTATAAATATGTTCCTATTTCAGTGAGGTTACAGAGCACATAAAATTTTCATATAACTGAAATGAGCTGTGTAGGGTAAAAGTAAATGCCAGCAGGCATCTAAATATTGTAGCATCTGTTATATTTTACACTCTATGATCACAAATCTTATAAAGCTTCACTGCATTTTAGCAGCATTCTTCACAAACTATTGAAGATTGATGGCTAGTGTAATTGCCATATCTGATATGCTATCATTTTTAATATACTGAGCTACTGCAACTGCCCCTTTCTTTGTACTATCAACCTATGTCTATTTTATGTTTCCACAAAGAGCATATTATACCAGCAGCCAGTTGTATTACTACCAACTAATATTTTTACACACTGTAGTGTTATCTTAATTTTCAGTGCAATACATTGTTATATGTAAGCACAGACAATACAGGATAGCATGCAGCAAGATAAAAACACGAGCCTTCCTTTCATAAATAGTTGCATATTTCAAAGGTATTATATTTTTATTCCTTTTCTTGTTGGTTATTATCTGTACTTTCAAGATAAGACTGGTTCAAAATGGATTAGGCTGATGAAAATGGACTTCTAAATTTCATACACATTTTCAGGTTATATTATCCGGAAAGAACAGTGCATATGCAAATTTCTAACCAAATTGAAAGTTGCTTAAGTAAAAAACACAACCTGGAGTTAGAAGGAGATCAAGAATCCTAACAAAATAGTTACATGCATAATGAATATCTATTTAGAAGCACAAACAACTACCTCACTGCCTTTCCATCCATCCTGCTGACTAATGATGTGCACGATTTGAAGAAAAAATTAGTTTTAAGGAGCAGCACTAGCATCTTGTTGATCAATTCAACAGGAAGCTCATGAAAAAGAAGCAGATAAAGTACATTCCCTTGGCTAATCAAACAGAGCTCTCATTTATCATCCTCAGCCAGGCCCCATTACTCCAAACTACATCTGAAATACATACAACTGCCTTTGCTTTAACTTCTAAATAAATACAGCATTTCTGCTGGTGATGAAAGCACAGTGTCAGTCAGAGCTAGTGCTGATTTCCCCACCAAGAGAACTCTTTTCATTTACAAACAGCATCCAGTTGCCATTCTGTTAGCTCTGACTCCAGAATATCAGAGGTTTAAGCCAACAAATATAACCTGCCCTTTCATTAGTTGTCTGCAGACACAGGACATGCTAACTTTGGTGAACATCTAGAATAATTCAAGCTAAAATCTGGCAGCAGGAACACACATTTGGACCCTTTTTCACACAAAAAGCACATCTGGCTACAGCGGAATTCCCCATGGGGCTAATAATTTCTTGGTTTGCAAGAAGATCCTCTCAGGGGTCTCTTGAGAGCAAAAATTTCTACAGATTGTTTAACTTGCTCATCTTACTCTCAGAGGGCTTGTAAATGTGCATTAACACCTCTAGGTGGAATAAATTCGAGTAAAGGTGTCACTCTTTGAGTAACAAACCTCATTTTTTTGAACCTTGTTTCCATGAACAATATTCAAAGTCAAACATTTCTCATTAGCTGAAAGAAAATGAGAATGCTTCAGAACAGCAAAAGTAATAAAAAACACTGAACATCTGCAGAGATATGGTTTAATGAGCAAAGACTATTGAAGGCATTCACTGTCCTAATTTCCACTAAGTTGACAGACAATGCCCCAAAACTGCCTTTCATATCCAACATTAACTAATAAGCTAATCAGAGCAGAACAAGCCATTTGTGTATGACTTTAAAATAAAGAATGGCAAGTATAGTTCTGTAACATATGTAGCACTTTGTTTTTGTTTTTAAACAAGAGAATGATTTGTTTTGCTAAAAGATGAACACACATGCTGAATAGCCTGTTCAATATAAAAATACCCAGATTTGTCTAAAATTGCTGTACATTTTGTCTGAGCTACAATAAACTCTACAATTGTGAACTCTGGCCAAAATTCCTTGCAAAGGCTGTAAGATGTAGCTTGCCATAGTTCTGCCATTTGGCACTGAGCTGATTTTCTGTGGTGACCCTCTGTGCACCCATCAGTTTAGCATCAATAGGTGCTTGGCAAAAATGTCCTTTTCAGATGCTCCACAGGACCATGCAATGCCTTTGCTGCAGAGACTAAGCTTTACTCAATAGAAAAGCTCTGGTTAAAATGCCTATTCCATGGCTCAGTAGAAACATTTTATTAGAATTAGAAGCCATAATAAAGATGTAAAAGAAAGGAGGTTTACTCTGAACTTATTTTTACCCAGAACTGAATTTGCAGCTGTGGCACTTGTGTCCCTTGTGGCTTCAGACTTGGAAACTGATCTAAAAAATGTGTTTGGGGAGATATTTTGAAGTCTGTCTTCTGTGGTTNCCCCCCCATTTTCTCTAAAATGCCAGCTCTTTGGAGCAAAGACTTCCATCTTCTGACTGTTGTATGGATCCTAAGACTAATGCTGAGACTAGCCAGTGTGGTTTGGGACTTCAGTGATAGTGTGATTTAGTACAAATCACACACTGTGTAAGCAGAAACTATTCAAAATTATAATAATTATTGTAGACGTTAATTTTTACTAGGATGAATCCATGAATGTACAAGCAGGCATTTAAAATTAACTATATTCAGCATAATTTTATCTAGTCAGTGAAACTATAGAAGACTAAAGATAATGAACTCAAAATTTGATTGATAGCAACTGAAACATATCCAAATACATAAAAATAGAGGCTATTGAGGAAAAAAGTTGCAGCTCTGCTTTTTAAGCACAGAGCTCAATCATTTACCTCATTTCATTTCTGAACTATTCCCAGGTAAGGGCACTTTAGGCCTTTTAACCCTAAGATGCCACATTGCCCTTCTCCTCAGTGACCTGGGCTGCCCAGATAACACTGGGAACATGAAAGGTGATCATTTACCTCACACAAAACCTTTTTATTGTAAGAAACAGTTCAAACAGGGAGCTCTGCTCACATAGGATAAACCCACCATTAAGCACTGAATTAAATTACAATGGAGCGCTGAATTAGATGTGCAGAAATCTTGGCAGGGGGTTTTGTTTGTGGGTGTTTTTTTGTTTTTTTGGTTTTTTTTTTTTTTTTTGGGTTTGTTTTGTTTTTTTTTGTTTTTTTTTTGTTTTTTTTTTTTTTTGAATTTTGTTTTGTTTTGTTTTGTTTTTCTATAACAATTCCCCAGTCCAGTACACTGTGGAGCTGCAAAAACCACCATGCTGAACCAGGGGAAGTATTGTATTTTCTAGCATCAGTACTGGTCTATGGCAGCTTAAGATCCCTATGAAACTACTGCTCCAGACTAAAAACCAAAGTTTGCAGCAGAAAAAAAAGACACTGAAGTGAAGACTTTACCTCTGAGATTAATTTAAACAAATGTGTCCAGGTGCAAACTGGTAGCTGAGAAGCCTAGAGGCACAAACACAGTGTTTTATCTTATCAAGCTGTGGCATTTATGGGAGAAATGGAAAGTTTGTATTTGCATTGCTGACTCAGTTACAAGGTATACAAAAACACTGACCTTTGTGATGTTTGTTTTATGCAGAGGGTATAGAAACACACCAACGTTCCTGTTACAAATGAATCAATTGCACAGATAAAAAGTTTATATTGTATAGCTTATGAACTGTCTTTTGTTCTTTGAAAAGACAAAACTATGTCTCCTGATCTCTGAAAATGGAGATGAAAAATGTTCCTCTGGCTACTGAAGGATACCTTCTCACCCTGGAGGAAGGGAGCACAAGGAGCTGAACTTGAACCTTGCATTCCTCGGTCAGTGTGGGTACAAATACCATTAAAACATGAAGGTCACATCTCAGTGTGCCAGAGGACTGAACCCAAAACCTGCACCCAGGAAAACTTAAAGGTCTCAACTCAAAGATTTAAATGCTCTCTGGTCTCTACCCCCACTTCCTCTCCTATATCATGGCGCGAACAATTTTTTTAAACTTCTTCAGAGTGATGAGCAATGAATGGAATTGATGTTTGCAATGTGTTTAAACA
>VZTT01012003.1:0-19580 GCA_013400855.1 Buphagus erythrorhynchus | reverse complement strand
GCAGCCATTCCACTGATGGAGGAATTCAGGGAAGTCTAATTGTACTGGTTCTCTTGGAAACTCTGGGGTGGTACACACCACCTCCAACACTCTCCTGCACCTTTTCAGAACACCTTTCTCTGTCCTCCATTGAATTTACTTAATGAGAAAAAATGCTCAGAGCTGGGCCAGGGGCAGGTATGGATGGAACTGCACCATTCCTCAATATGGGAAAGGTGTCCATACATACAATCTCTTGCCCTTTTGTGTTGCCAGAGGATGTAAACCAACAAAGAAGGTAATCTGAGCAAAGTGCATGTCTGGAAACAAGTAAAATTTAATTCATCTGGTCAGCTGAAGGTATTTGTACAAGCCTACCAGCAAGTACTGTCTGACAGAATGAGCTAAAGAAATGACAAATCAGAAGTGCCATGTATATTTAAATTTATTCAGGTCTTCAGGTTCTGTATTCTGGACAATTTTCCCTATGACAACTCAAAAGAAGAGCTCCTACTTGATTAATTTTCAGAGGAGGAATTCATGCAAGGAAATCCAGGTGCTTGTACTGGAACATATATAGCTTTAACAAATTTGGAACCTGATACCTTGTTGTAGATTTTTATATTCTTGTCTCCTTTGAGAGATAGGCCAACCATTTTTTTTTTAGGTAGCTGAGAGCAAAACTGTCCCTGTGAAATTGCTGTCTTAAGTGCTCAGCTGACAGAGATCTCTTTGTCTGTCTGTATTGCATAGGGATTTATTCATTACTATGTAACAAATATATGAACTAATACTTGGCTCAGGATTTATTCTTCCAGAAAGTAAGAGGAAGAATTTTAATAATCTCTTCTACACGTTTATAGTCACTTCCTCAAATATTTTTCATCTGACCTGAGATAAAGTTATTTTCTTTCTCACCATTTTCATAAAGCTCTGTCTTCTGTTTGAAAATCTGCTTGTATTTCCCCCCCTAAAATTATTAAAAGGTCTCTTATTTAAAATTTGTGTATGGCCCCTGTATGTTGCATTGATCCACTCCCATGAGCTCAGGACCTTGCATACTTGCATAAGAATTTTCCCGTCCCTTAGGTACAGAGGAGAAATAAGTCAAAACTTTCTTCATAAATCATGCCTTAGTTACTAAATCATCTCATATTGCCCCTGCAGCACCTTCTCAATATCTCCTTGTAACCTTGTAAGTGGTTGAAGCTGAGCACTGGTTTCTAATGAGACCAGCAGCAGGCCAGAATAATTCCTGCAGCTTTATACACCACACTGCCAGAGTGTATTTCAAAACCTTGCTTGCACTTCTTCATTTCTCTTATTGTTACCAGAAAGGAGTGCTAATGGTTTACTCTATTATCTGCAGTCCATTCTGGGTTCTTTTCTTACAATGAATTCCTTGTTGTGTCCCTATTTAGACTGCAATCTTCGTGCTTATTCTTTTAGTAATTGGCTACATTACTTCGCATCATGCTGCACTGAATTTTATGAACCACTTATCCACCCAAAGACCAATATGCTTGTGTTATAAATATTACATTTCTGCTCATTCCAGGCAATGCTGCTATCACCTGTGTTTAAATCCCTAATCTATTCTGCTCTCAAAACATCTCGGAGAAGGGCGAGCAGCTGCAGTTAAATGGACTAACTGCTATGCAGTCACTCATAAAAAAGGGAAAATGCCATGGAGGATTAAAAAAACAACAAAAACCAACCCAGATCATCTGTGAAAGGCCAGGTTCTCCCAGTGGAGTCATTTAAGCACCAAGGGAGTTCCCTGACTTTTTAGCCAATTACAATGAAAGTTGCCACGTTTCATGAAATCTTGCTCAGTACCCACATCCCTCACTGCCTTCTGTTCACTCGGGGTGTTCTTTAAAGGGTCTGCTTCTTGGGACTCCGAAATTTTCAAAAGGTTGCCCAACACCCAGCCAAGGTCCTTTTTCTTTTTCTTTGGGTACTTAGAGCTGTGAGTAAGACTCAAATGATGTCTTTACTTGGACTGCCATCCATGTAGCACAGATATCCATCTCTCCAGCTTGTGCTTGTCTCTAACCACCCAAAACAGCATCTTGGCCTTTTTCCCTGGCATCTCGTTGCAAATATTTAACTATTATGTCATAAGAATGATGACTAAAATATTGCTGTTAGCCCCCTTACTCCACTACATGTGACCCTGCTACTCCTGTTCCTGCCTCTTGTGATGTATTTTATCTGTCACTCAAACATTGAGAAGGGAACCTGAGATGTGTCAAAGCCTTGATCCTTTCTACACAAGAACTGTGAAACTGCCTTTTCTTTCTAAAAAGATGCTAAAAATCATGCAGACTTACAGCTTTCAGCAATTTTTTGTTGTTGTTGTTGCAAATGTAACTTTTGCCTCATTTTCATCTACACAAAAATTCTTCAAGCTTCTCACTGTGACGCTGGTACCCTTCTGTTTTTTGCCCCTTCACAGGTCTCACTTCTTGGTAAAATGCTTGTTTTCATTCTCATGCCCTTCACAGCCTACCCCTCACTGGAAACAGCAACTCCTGCCTCCACTGGATGTTAGCACTGATTCCAGGCAAACTATTCCCTGCTGCCATCTCCACTTGGGATGTTGGTTTTTTTCCCCAAGCATCCACAGAGCTATCCCATTATCCTTCAGAACCATTCTTATCCCATTCCTTGGCTTGACATCTCTAATGGACAAATGTTAGGCAGCTGGTGTGCTGATACTGTTTGCTTTCATGCTTATCAACTGTTTAGGAGTTGTTTTGCACTTCACCATCTGTCCATCTCCATCTGGTGTCTCCTGTCTTATAGTTTGGATTTAAGCTCTGGTAGTGGTGACCATCTTCTAAATTTTTTGCCTTCTGCTAACAGAGCAGCAAGCACAGGGGGTTCTGGTCCATGACCACCATTTGCTAGGTACTGTGTAAAGCTAATTATTCAGTCAGCATGCCAGTGGACTATTTGCTCTGCATGGAGCAAGTATGGAACAGAGGGTGCTCATGGACTTCATATTCCTTTTGAATCTCCAACTAGCAGTCATTCCCTTCTCCTGTTGCTTCCCATTTCTCTGTTAATGGACAAGAAGATGAAGAGAGAGAAGGTGAACCGTGTCAATTAATATTTATTAGTCGCCTTTCTGCTTTCTTTCCTTGTTGTTTCAGGAATCTCTAGGAAAACAAGCTGAAAAATTATTTCTCCATTTCCTCCTGAAAAAAATGGAAGAGATTCAATGAAACAGAGAGACAGCAATGACCTCAAAGATCATACCTGATGGAGGATGAGGGAGCTGTGGAAGAAACTAGATGATTGGTGTTAGCACAATGACCAGAGCACCATGCCAAGAGATATCCAGAGATGAAAAGGACAGGGAGAAGAGCAGGGAGGAAGCATGGTGCTCAGGATGCATGAGGCCATGATCTGCACAGAACAGAACATGGTGTTCCCTCAGGTGAGAAAAGAGGCAAAAGACCACACTTGAAGAATAAGTAGGCCAGGAATATGAAGGAAGGACTATGAGTTGTGACAGCATGAAAAGAAATATTTTCCTTCCTAGACCTCTGGAATTCCTCCAGAACATCACTACTTTTTTTTTATAGGAAAAATTTTCCATATTTTCTCAACCTCTGACTAATGTCACAAATAAAAAAAACATTATCTGTGGTGGTGAACATAATCATTTTGCTCATATGGTGTAGAGATCCTGAGAAACACCAAGTATCTATTCTGAGGTACCTGGAAATATTTAATGTCTCTGAAATGGGCCAGAAATCTACTCAGCAGGTCTGAAAAAGTACTCAGTTCACTGTAGGATGGAACCTTCTTTCCCCTCTTTTAAACTGATGTAGGAAAAAGTCCTAAATAACAACATCAGATGTGATTCTAGCAACTGAGTTTTCACCCTCGAATAACGTCAGGCACTTCAGATGGGGCATTTTCGGTTGTTTGTTCAGGATTATTATTATTATAATTGCTATCATTAATATTATTCTTTTCAGATACAGATATTATATGAAAAATGAAATTACAAATGTAACACCAAAGCTGTTTAAGGAAGTGTTTATCTATGTCTTTTCCAAGACGTTTTTGCAACTTGGGATCTTGTATGAAAAGTTAAAGATCCAGGATGAGTGTATTTTAAGTCAATGAGGAAATGAAGCTGAGTAGGGTTTGGGAGATATTTATGACATATCACATATATTAACCAGCACTGATATTATATTAACCGATAATTTAGATACAATCTATCTGTTGGTTTTGTATTTCAAAAGATAGATCAAACACAACTATTTGAAACAGCTGTTGCTGGAAGTCTTGGGAGCAGTCCTCAGCCTGTATAAATCAGCACAGTTGTGGCAATTTCAGTGGATCTACACTGATTCACACAGCAGCAAATCTAGCGTTCCACTTTTGCAAAAGCAAAATTAAAATGCAAGCAGTAGATTGACCATGGCTTAATGCTGCTAATCTAGCTGCCCTTGGTCTCTCTATTTTCTCTGCTTAGACTTCAGAGACATTTACTGTGTAGGTAAGCAGCATTAAATTAAGAGTTCTTCAAAGAACTGGACAGTATTGATTGGCAGAGGTTTTAGAGCCATTCCTGTGGGGAGTGTGCTCTGTTAGCAATAGTTTCAGCCTAATGCATACAAGCCCCAAGTCCTGGAGCTCTCCTGACACTGGTGACACTAACAGTCCACAGCAGCTGAAGGGTGACTTCTAAGGTAGGACCCACTTTTCAGGATTCAGGGCTTAGCCTTATTTTCAGTCTGTTTCTCATGAGATACTTCACCAGAGGAAGTGTGGCAATAAAAGCTTCAAGAATGGCTTTGCTTTGTAAGATTCATTGTGAATGTAGATGTCAGATCTTGTTCATAACTCAGTACCAAATTCTTCTCTGCATACAACAAAGGACTGACAGGTCCAGGCTATATTAAAAGCAGAATCCAATGTTCTTTATCTCCCTTTCTTGCTTCAACATTTCCCTTTTGTTACCTTTTTATATGAAAAGAAAACATACACTTTTACACTGTAGGCTTGCTGGGCTAGGGACTGCTGCTTTCTCTACAATCACAGAGCACAAAGGGATTTCCTCCAAGCAATAGTTCTTATAGCTTTTAATATATTTTCAGTCAGAGACCTTGGTGGAGAGAATTCAGAAGTACCTTCCCCATATGATAACTTGTGGCTTTTATATGTGAGACCAAATCTCCTGAGACACCAGGAGGACCAAAAGAACATGAACCTGTGCAAACACACAACAAACTTTTTCTGTTTTTCTGCAGGGACCATCCTTGTCCCTGTTAATATCTGCTGAGCAGTCAGTATGAAAAGAGACCTGAGGGGTGAGGGAAAGGTTGTATTGTCTCATTTTCTAAAGAATGTCCCGAGAAGGTATCTTTTCACCGTGCTATAGAGAAGATCTACTGAGGATCAATGGACACACGTAAAAAACTGTGCATTGGGAGATGTGGGGGATTGATCCTGGCATCCCACTGCTGATTTATCTCCAAATTATGGAAAAGCTCCAGTTTTCTTCTAGAGAAAAACTAACTATTGCTTAAAAATATTAGAGCTTGATATTTGTCTCAGCTCTTGATTAGGAAATTAGTGCTGCCCCCTCCCTTCTTCTTCCCAAATTACAGCAATTGTACCTGCGAACAGGTGCTGTCAGAAACTAGCATCCATTAGTGTATTTTCTGGTTTCATGATTAGCTGATACAAAACTGAAGTGTAATCAAGTAAGGATTCATTCGTTTGATTAGCCATTGAAATTATTCTGTGCCTAATCAGATGTCTGGCTAGTTTGTCAGCCTCCTTTACAGAGTCTTCATCTCTAATGGGTGGTCCAAATACATTCACAAAGCAGATCTGATTTAAGTATAGTTAGGGCCCTCTGACTCATCTTGGAGAGTCAAAATAGAAAGATGAAAGAACACCTCCAATGTGAACTTATTTCATTCCTCACCTACAATAATAAAAAAGAGTCATTTTGAATTGCTAAGTTTTATGTACAACAGAACAGGACTAAAGATATTAACAGAGAATGATCTATTGCAACAAGTTCTCTGTGTGAGCTCAGCTATAAAAACAGACCTGCAGTGAAACAGACCCAGGTTTAAAATCTCTACCCTGATTCATGGCAAACAGGCTTCTCACTTGTGGATACCAAGAGGTTTGTACTCTCAGATCTTATCTTTGGTGAGTGTTCTGTATAGCATCAAGGAAGGGTTTCCTTAAGTCTGAACAATTGTAAAGAATGGGCATTTCTTTGAGGTTCTTACCAGAACTTGTGATCTGACAGATGAGTCAAGAGGTAGCATGTGCAGTTTGTTTTGGGAAAAGGCTCCTCTCACTCTGGCTGCAGTTGCACAACATTTTCCCCTCTTCCTGAGTACATCATCCCAAGGCATTACTGCTGCTGCTGCTGGGCTCAGCCTGGGCCAGCCATGGGCCCACCCTGGAGCTGGCAGCATCAGCTCCATCAGACTTGGGAGAAGCTTCTGGCAGCTCCTCACAGAAGCCACCCTCACAGCGCCCCAGTTCCAAAAGCCTGCCAGCAGACCCAGTACAAGGAGCTGTCCTTCTACCACTGTTGAGCCAATCTGAGTCAGGCCTACAGCAAAATTAATTTCTGCAGCTCAAAGCTGTGATTTTCTTCCTCGGGCAGCTGCTTACATCTGTCCAAAGCCAGACTTGCTCAAATCAATAGTAATTTTTCTACCCAGCTAATTATTTAGGTTATTCTACAACCATTCCAAGAAATTAATTTCTTGCTTATCTTGCTCCCTCCCCACTACTCTTGGGTTGTTACATTGCAATACATATTTGAAAGAAAACTGTTTCAGATGCAAGGTTACAGAAGAGTTTTTGCATCTAGTTAACACATGGAGGTCAAAAACTTGCCAAACAGGAGCATGAAACTGGTTGTATTTTATCATTCCTACAAGAATAAAAAGTCTTTTAAGTGCTAAATATCCTAAAGTAGTTTTACCTCATTTCCTCAGAAGTTATAAAAGCACAGAGATAATTTTGTTTGCTTCAATATCTTTTTTCCAAATATAAAAAAAATTAACTGGGTAAAATTACCATATATCTTATTTTCTGTTATTTCTTTTAAAAAGGTCCTAATCACAAGTGGTAGTGCTCAAATATCAGCTTAAATTAAAATGATGCTGGTACATGATAAAATCTTCTTTGTTTTTCTGATTTTGGATGTTTTCTCATTCAATGCTCCTATTTAAAACAAACAAACAAAAAAAAAAAAGGCAAAACGCTATTACAGAATCTCAAACAATTTCAGAAGTTAGAAGAAATAGAACTATTTGGGATTTCAAGTTCAGAAATGGGTAAATACTATAAATACAGCAAATATGATGTATAGACATTAGAAAGCACTTTTCTGGAGAAGCCTGAATGCAAGAATTCAATTGTGATTTTCCGCCTTTTAAACACAAACTCAATTTAAAAATTAAATGCTGTTTACACTGAGGTCCAGGACCTGACTGGAGTGAACTCCACAGTATTAGCCTGCTGTCAATGAATGCTGTAGGAATTCAAGTTCAGGTGCCAAAGGGAGTGTATCAACTCTTTCAGCAGTTTCTTTGTTTGTAAAGAGAAGTGGTTTTCCAGCCCCTGGGAATTAACATCTGAGTTCTATACCGGATGTTGAGCTGTTATTGTGATTTCAGGGTGGAATGAAAGAAAACAAGAGTACTCTCAGGGTAAGTGGTACAGGAAATTGATAACTGGACTTGCTTCTAAAATGGGATCTACTCAGCTCTACTTGCTTCACTCAAACAGTTTGTACTTAGAATATGTCTTCAGATAAGAAACTCTCTTTTCCCTCACCCACCAACAAAATCCAGCTGTCTTGAGTGGTATTTTAGAAAGGTTTAATACAGCTTCCAGTTTAAATTAAGCAGGATTCAAAGTGATTTCTCAAAAAAAGGTTCCATTATCCAGGATGGAAAGGATAAAAGTCAGAGTTTGTGCATTGACTCTTTTACTGTTTTCACTACAAGGATCATTTTAGCTTTGTATTAGCATTGCAAGAACTTCTTACTCTCAGAAACCTCTTTCCTCCTTCACCCACTGGTGAAGGATTCTGCCCTTCATGGTTAGAACAGCCCCACACAAAGAGCAGGGGACAGGACCTTCTAAAACAGATCTGAAAAAACCAGATATCTGGCAGGAACAGATCAGCTGCTGGAGTTTCCCATCTTATCACTTAACTTCTTCCCTTCCTCTTCCAGCTGTGTCAGATCATGCAGCCATCTCGATTTGTGGAGAATTGAATTGAATTAGTCAAGAGTGCTATTAATTTTTCCCTGTTATCAATTACTAATAGAAGTTAAGACAAAGTATCCTAGTTAAAATTCCAATTGACGCTTTGTAGTGACGCATTTTATGGCTGATTTAGCATTTGCCTCTCTGCAGACTTAATACCAGAAAAATTGATTTAGTACTTCTGAAATGAATGAATGATCTATTATTGACATGAGTAGTCTCATTCATAACTTTAAAAACTGACTGAATGTTACTGATGACTTATTTAGCAGTAACCACCAACAAATACAGTTTTAAGAGTTCTTGTATTGTGCCTGATACCTGGTGAAGGTCAAGGAGGAGCAAGAGGCCTTCTGATCTTTTCTAAAAGGGGTTGGAACTCCCTCTGCTGCTCTCTGTGGTTTGTAGGTTTCCTCTAATCTATTTCTGCTCCAATGAAACACAGGACAAAGAATTTGGTGTAACTGTGAGCTAAGTTGCACTATCAGGGTATGCAATCTGCAGAGGAAGGTGAGATGTGAACAGAGTACCTGCTTTGAGAACTGTCTGGTGTGACTCATCTAAATAGGGCTGCAGAAATGCCAGGGACTTTCTGCTGATGGTCCCTTTAGGGACCCCTCTGTCCTCCTTTAAGGTGTCTCAGCTGTCCTGGAGAGACAGGCTGACGTGCAATCAGGCAAAGCTGAGTCTCCCACACCTCAAGGTCTTCCAGCTGTCACTTGGTTTCTGAGGACAGTGAGGACTATCCAACTGCCCACTTCCTACCGGCTGGTTACAGTGGTGGTCCTGCCACATCTTGGAGGAGTGCAGAGACTTCATCCTGCTGCTTTATGCAGACTCTGACCCAGCTTCCTTCAAGCCAGGGGAGTTGAAGCAATGATCAGGCTTTCAGAGTCACCCATAAGGCACTGATCACATCTGAAGTCATCCAGCCCCTTCAGTCATTTATTTAACAGCCTATCTCCAAGTACCCTGAATCACAGCACAGGAATTCTCTCTCTGGAAGGAGAGAGAGGAGCATAGCCCTTCAATTTTTATGTGCAAAACTGTAAGTTATACTGTAAGTAAAAGAATGAAGAGACACTTACAATGAGAAAGCTTGCTGTCAAGATAGTAGGAAAAAACCTCTACAAACCTGAAATGAAGTCAGTGACATTTAAAAAGAAAACTAAGAATCTACTCAGCTTGGCTTTGCAGTCCAGCAGCTTGGAAATGAATGCTTGTGAGATGTTCTGTAACAAACAAATGTACCCTCTAGGCACAATACATATTATCGATCCTCAGGCAAAAAGAGAGGAGATTGAAAAACATAGGGCTTTTTCTTAGAAAAAAAGCTGTAAGAAAACCTCAATTTCAACTTCTCTTTCAAGTTTTAAAATAAATGCAATTGCAGATGTATACTTGGGGAAAGTGCTTCATATTTTCTGACACAGCACCTTCATATCTGCTGCAGTTCCACACAACATTGTAATTCACAGAGAATTCTCACAAGCTTCAGCTGTTGTGGATGCTAATGGGAAAATTCAGTGAACAATGGGAACTATAAAGAAGTTACACTTCAACACAAAATAGTGTCCTCAGAAAAAAATAAAAAATACTCCTACAGTATGATGTAAACTTCTCAAAAACCTCACTATCCTGCAAGGAAACTCAGGGGGATTCTTGTACAATGTTAAACAAACATGAAAGACTCAAGTCCTGAAACAAAATGATTTAAAGAGCAGAGTCACCGACCCTCCCAGTGGCTTCTCGGTTAAGAGTTTATGGAAATAAATTCTGAAATTATTAGCACTAGATTTGGCCCAAATTTCATAATTCTAGATCTAAAAAACTTAATTTATTTAACTGCAACTCCTCCCAGGATAGTGGGAGAATGTGTTTATACAAAGCTTTTCTTTTGTAAATAACAAAAGCAATTCTCCCCACAAACTAACCCACAACTTTGGATAATTCGTTTCTAGCTAAGTACTGCCCTCAGAAGGACACTTCTAAAATGTTGGGTGAGAAAAGGGGAAAAAATTTAGTGCAGGCACGTAAATGTTTGTAATAATCAATAGTTCGCTGCTTAAATCTTCCTATGTAACCGAGAAAATTTATATATTAAAAAACAAAATCTACATATTGTAATTGTTACAGTTTTCTATTCAATCTTTGTCTTAACTGGACATGACCTGCTCCTTTAAAAATATCTCTGCCTGTAGAAATCTGCAGGACAAATCTAGGACTCATTCTCAAAACCAAGTTTTTTTAAGAACAAGTCTTCTGTGATCATGGGGAACAGAGACTAAAAATATCATCCACCTCACAATTAATAGCATTCATGACTTTTTGTTGACTTTCTATCAATGATTTCAGAGGTATTCCAACTGGAATTACATTTAAATTAAAAATTAAAAGCACTTACCATACATGATGTAAATTCATTAGGATTGCTTAGTTACAGAAATGTTTATTTGAGAACATTTTTTGCAGTATAGTTAAAATGGGCTATCAAGTTGCAAATGCTAAATCTATGAATAATTATTGTCAAACTGCACAATGAATTACAAGTTTTTGCATATCTTACACCATAAAGTTGTTGTACAGTTTATTTGGCTCTGGAAACACAGCCAGAGTTGATGCTAACCATAAAATGGATGAGATTTCAGACAACAGAGTAATAAACAAAACAAACCAGACACTTCAAGTAATTGTATGGATAAAGTCCCACTTTTCTAACACAAATATATCTAAAATTAGACTTTATGCTCATATTTCAGCTAACTGGAAAACAGCTGATCTGGAAAGGTATCAAAAACATACTGGTCTAGTGGGAGCTGATATTTTGCAGTATCATCCAGCCCTGGCCTGCTCTGTTTAGGAGCTTATCATTAGCATTTCACATTGCAAAGTCTGAAAACCTGCCGACAGGTTCTTGTGCAGCATCTCTTGCTCAGCTTCACTGCCTTTTTATGAAACATGATAATGCTTGCTTTTTTGTTTTTCAAAGCTTCTTTCCTTTATAGTTCTTAGACTGAAGGCATTTCCTGCTTCAAGAAATTTCCTTTTTGTGTTTTCTACACTGACAGCACCCTGTTAAGTCTCCAGAAATCAGCTGTGTTATTAAATGATTATTTATGTATGAGGTCACGGTAATTACCATTCCTAATGCCTTGCATACCCTAATACCTCCAGGCTGGTAATCTTTAGCATGTCTTCTTCCAGCAAGTGTTAAGAGGCTTATGCCTGAGAATTTCAAACAACTTGGAGAACAAGACAGAGTCCTGTTGCATTTCCAGCCTCACTTTTAACTGACATGCCTTTCCAGCTTGAGTTCTCACATGTGTTATCATTCTTTCATCATCCAGTCTTTATAGCAAGTCCACAGGGCTCCATCAGTTCTCAGACAACCTTCCCATACTGAGTAATACACCTGTTTAAACTCAAAAAAGACCATTTCCTGGCCCTATTTGTTTATTCATCTCAGCAAGATCGCCTGAAAAGCACAAGCATCCTTTTCTGAAGCTGGAGACGCTTTCCTGCAGCTTGTAAGAGCTGTAAGAGTACCCAGGAGGTATATTGATACAGATTTCTGCTCCCCTGTCTGAGCAACAAGAAAATTGCTACGACTTCACTCACCTTTCCTCATTATATGTACATTTGATTAGTCTACACTAACTTTCTGGCATTGGGCATAGTGCTATTTCATGTATCTTCCATACATGTGACTCCAACTCACATTTCACATTTTTATCACTTGTTCTCTTTAATTCCATGTATTTTTACTGGTCTCTTATTTTCCCACAACAGCTCTTTTTAGCCTATTATAAATACCTACTGGTTCCAGTATGTTTGCTTCAGCACAAAACAAAACCTGCACAATGCTTTGCGGGTTTCCAAATTATCCCAGTAACCTCCCATTTTAACCACATGGTGAGAAAATCATTTTGGGTCCAAGGAAATAGTCAAAAGCCCCATGGATTGTCTCATCCAATTGCTGTTGTCTCAGAGGTATCAGCAGTGATTAGAGGAAATGTTTGCTCATCACATACTTGCATGCTAATAAGGGAACATCTCCGTCACACCTTAAGCTCTTTTCTTTTCTTTTCTTTTCTTTTCTTTTCTTTTCTTTTCTTTTCTTTTCTTTTCTTTTCTTTTCTTTTCTTTTCTTTTCTTTTCTTTTCTTTTCTTTTCTTTTCTTTTCTTTTCTTTTCTTTTCTTTTCTTTTCTTTTCTTTTCTTTCTTTTTTTTGCCACAGGAAACTTCAGATGAATCAGCTTCCTGTGCATCACTGGTGATGAAAGAGGTAAGCAATATATGGGTGGGAGGGCATAGCCCAGAGCTGACAAATGCAACGTGATGTGGATGTTCACCCTTACCCTTTCTTAATAGCAAAGCCAGTTTAAAAAGTTCCTATTCGCCTCAAATCATGCACTCCTGCACCTCTCTTATGTTCTTCCAGCTGTGTAATTTCTGTACTCAGAGAACGATATTACAGAGGACAGGCATTCTATGAATATTTCTTCAATATTTTGGAGGATATATCCCCTTGTGCATCTGGCACAAACAAAGAATGCCTGCTTCTTAATGTTACATTGCTGTTAAGGAGTTTTTTTATTTTTACCAAATTTTTGGTACCATCCAATGCCTTCTTCCCAAGGTAACAAGGATGTATTTATTATATAGTTAATGGTTTGTCTTCTCCAGGCCCACAGTGGTGATGAAAACCAATAATTCAATAGCTACAACAACCTGCTTTTAGAAAAGCTAAAGAGGACCCTAAGAGCTTTAGACATCTCCACCTGCTGGATTTGGGATACCATCTTCTTGGAGATGACAGTGGTGTCATGTTGTGGAATCAGTAATCCAAACTGGTTAATTTGACAGCTTGCCCAAAGGAGGTCTGGTACCCTCCCTCTTCTTCCTCTGCTTCTCACTGTGCCCTCAAGCCCCTGAGCCCACACTGCTTTGGCCAAAATAATGTTAATTTTCTTTCTGGTTAATGTTTGATCTGTTCACAAAGGCTGGTGGAAGGAAAAGGATGAAACCAAGCAGGGCTTCCTCTTGGAGATCACCAGGCTCTGAGAAATGCAGCAGGTTCTGGAGAAATGCAGTATCACTCAATAGTCCATGTTCATGCTCATGAGCTGCTTCAGTGCCAAGTCTTAAAGTTAAAACTGTGAGCAAAAACCAACCCAGAAAAAAACTCATCACCCTCTGGGCACTGAGACCGGATTTTCTATTGCCAGCAAGATCCAGCAGATGGGCAGAATAAACAGCTAGAGGAAAAATGTAGCAACATATTTTGAAATATCATGAGAAGATGAGTTAGAGCTCATCTCATCATATTGTCATGACACTTGGAGCATTTTTCTGCTCTTACTTCATTAAAAGCTGAACAAATTGCACAATTGAATCCATCAGCTGAAACCAACCACGTCAATCAAATCTGCCTAAAACCACCCGAGAAATCAAAACAGCACATCACTCTGGGCCAGCCCCAAGAGCTTTGGTTGGACCCATTTCACTGTGTCAGCACTGCAATGTGCTGACTGTGCTGTGAGCTCTGGGGGCAGAGGCAGAGAGGGCTGAGCTGGCCCCAGCAGCCCATGGAACTCTGTTCTCAGGGGTTTCTGTCCCCACTGCAGAAGTGTGTGCAGTTTACAGCATCCCTGCCTCATGGTAACACAGAATGGGTGACAAATCTCTTTTAAAGCACTGGGATAAACACCACCTAAGCTGCACTCTCTTCACAAGGTCTCCCTGCCAAGCTGCCCCTGCACAGAGCAGGAACTCAGCCATCCCAGTGTGATGCTGTGATTCCACATATCACTCAGGGCAGTATAGGCTGGTGTTGTGTCCATATCCTCTGCATTTTTAGCTTTCCTCTTCTGGTTTGTGCATCTTCCTTGTACAGCATGAGCACTTGTATGGTCACAAAGTGAAGCAGGTGAGGGACTGAAACAAACTTTTTACATTTAACTCCACCAAACCTGTAATTTTAGACACACATCTGCACAAATGCTTGTGCTGTCACTTGGTCTTTTCTGGAAACACTTTGTGTTATGAGTCAGTGAGTAGCCCTGGTAATGTTACTTGCAGCCTGAGTTTAGTTCCTGTATTATGTAGTTCATACACAAGAAGTTTTACTGGATTCCTTCAGAAACTTATCTATGAATTTACAAACAAGAAGACTAGTTTAAGTTCAAAGAAAATGAGGCAAATTTTATCTGCTTGACAATCCTTTTTGAAGGTTTCTCTCTGCCTCTCCACCTCTGAAGAGTAGCTCAAACCAGAAAATAAGGAAAGATGCAAAGATCTCTAGTTCAGAGTCCCATTCAAAGTTATTTTTAGACTAAATAGTTGCACTTTTAAAAAGTCAGATGGCAAACTGTCTTTCAATGTTCAAAATGGCTAAATATTAATTCATTTTAAATAAAAGGGCATGATAGGTATTTATAATCCCTATTGGTATTTATAATCCTTGACATGTAACCCTACACAATATGTAATTTTGCAATTCTGCGACTACACTTTCATATTTATGCAAATGAGCTCTTCAGAGTAGTGCAGCTGTTTCCTCAGACAACTAAAGTGTTTGCTTGTTGCAGGAAAACATACGTAATTACGTTAGGTTGGCTGCCAAGAAATAATAGTCCTAGAAGTGAAACCTATGGATCAGACAACTGGTACATCAGTCTGCATGTCACAGCACAGCTGCTGTCACTAGGAGCTGTGGGATCAGTCCTTTGTAAACTTTCCAGCTTTTCACAGGTTCATGCCATGGTGCTTTCCCTCCATTCAGCCCAATCTCTTAATACTGTAAAATCAGCACCCTTCATTTCTCCTGATAATGGCTTTTCAAAAGGCAAATCCTACAACCATCTCTCTTATAGACACATTTCTTTCAGGTATATATAGTACATTGCACATGCACTTTCCAGCATAAATTGGATTTTCAGTGGAGACAGTTACGGAGCAGAGAGCCTGAGTGTTCAATTTAGGATTCTGGAAACCATCGTAGAAATTTAATGGTGGGGACAGAGAGGTTTTGGGCATCAAAAGTTTGGCTGCTCCTCTGGGCACAGAAGCTGTTCCAACTTGTCTGGCTCCATCTGCACGGCCTCCAAAAATTTCAGGGACCAGCTGCCCAGCAGGATATGTAATAGAGTAGCAGCCACACTAGCACTTCTACTACAACTACTTGTTGCTGGAAAACATACAGAATGGTGGTAGCTTATGAATAATTTAAATGGGATTCCTTAAATTGTGAGGGCTGGTCAACTGGAAGCTTTACTGGGTTGTTAGAATCTCCTCTAATGTAAACTGGTTAAAACAAAACACACCCAGACAACAACTTGCACTGTCCACTTTGCTCCACACTGGGGTGAGTAAAAAGCAAACTGAGACTCTGAGGTTGGTGTTTTTTTCCATAGGGACAGGCAGAAGCTGCAAGTCAAAGACAAGGGAGAGAAGAAGATAACAACCCATTATCCACTACAGCTCTAGGTGATCTGGGAAGCTCTGAGACATGATTCTACAGGTTTCACATCAACAGAGCTCTTTTCTCTCCCACAGAATGTTCAGGCAAGTTTGTAAGGACCACCTGAATCAGAGAAGAAAAAATGATTACTGCCACATCCAGCCATGCCTTTTTTTTGTGCATATGTTTCAGACTGACCCATACTGCAGTCTCTAACTTAATCTTTAAAACACATCAAATATTTTATCTGCTGTAGCATTTTATGGCCTCTGAATTAAGGAAAATAAAATGTTCACAGCAACAAACAACTCAGCTGTAAACTACCTGCCTTCACTTGCAACACTGTAAGATCTTGAACCTCCTGCTGGTTCCTGCTTTGGTGTGGCCATGAAGGCTGAGGGTGTGAACACCTTTACTCAGTATTCCAACACAATTGTCAAACTGTAATAAAACACTTTAAAGAGTCAATGCATAAAGATATGTGTTTCTCTAGCTAATTACGGAATGCCTAACTGCCTCTCTGACATTTAGACTTCAATAATTACTTTAGAAAAATGCTTACTAACTTTATTATCCTGTTGATTTTTACGATGAAAAAAAACCACAAAATATGCATTTTTTAAAGTACTAGCTCCTGACTCTGTGGGTGTATGTGGCAAAGTTGTAGCAGCTGCAGTGATCTGATCTCATGTTGAATTTGGTTTGTTATAGATTGAAATTTGTTTATTTTTTCAGATGAAATAAGAAAGCTTGGTCAACAGTAGCATATATTTAGTAAAACCACAACCTATATATAAGCCACTTTGCAAATCCCATCTCTTAATTTCTTCTCAAATGAAGGCTCACAAATGGAGAACAGTGAAAATCCACATTTTGTCACAGCAAACAGTGTTTTTTCCTTCTATTTTCTATTACCATATCTCAAAATCTGTCCTCTCTGCCACTTTCCAAAAATGAAGATTCCTCCTTTTCTTCTGACAGCCTCGGACTTCCCCTTTCCACATAACCCACAGAACTCTCACAGTGAATCAGCAATCCAGTCAGGGGAAGCCTGGTGTGCCTCAGTCTGGAGAGCAGCTGAGATGCAGTGAAATGAGGCACGCTGGCTCCAGCTGAGGATGCTGCCTTATCAGCCCTCGCAGCCCCTGCCAGGGACTGACCTTGGTGATTGATTTCTGCACGGCTGAGCCACCAGCTCTGTTCCACACTCTATTTTCTCTCTGGCCTCTGCTGACAAAGGGGCTGCTGGTGCTGGATGTCCAGGGGTGTTGAACCCACAGAAAATCTGCGGAGCAGCCGGTGCTGCCTGAACGCAAGGAGAGCTTCAACAAGTCCCCACTGCAAACTCTGCTGAGACACTCACAGGCACAACGAGGGGAAATGCAACGAGCTGAGGCGTGGGGATGCTGGGGGAAAAGGGTGCCCTGAACTGCTGCCCATCCCGTGTCAAAGCTGGGGAAGGAAGCTGTGCTGTCGGTGGTGGTGGGCAAAGCCTGCCTGTCACATCACCAGATCACACTCACCTCTAATTAAATTCTATTCGCTGCTTCTAGAACTAAGTAGAAACCACAGCCTCCCAGGAATTGCCATTTCTGCTAAAAAGCAAGTCAAAAATCACAAGAAAGTGTAGCTTAGAGTATGAAACAAAAAGACAACTGTACAGACACTGCTTTTTTTCTTTTAAAGAGAAGCCAAGACAGAAGTTTTAAGCAATCACCGAGTTTGTGAAACAAGGTTTGATGGGGAGGACCAAGTGCACTGATGCTAAGGGTTTCACAATCCCAAGGAGGCATTCCACCGGCACACTGTAAATGAACTCCCACTCACCCATTGCAGAGGAGACAACAAAGCGCTCATTTACAACACTGCACAACATCTGCAGGTAAAACCAGTCTCTGCGAGGACTCTGAACCAGGAACAGATGAGTTACAGAAGCTCTTGTGAAAGAACAAGAGTGCCTCTGTTGAAGCCACCCAGTGCAGGTGAGGCCCGAGGCAAAGACAGTAACACATGGAAAAGTGGAAACTCAAACCAGTCCACCAGAAATTGGTTCATCAGTGGTTAGTGCCTATTTCAGAGGAAATAGATTGAGAAGCTGATAATTAATATGTACAAACTAATCGTGACAAATCATGACTACAGCAATTGCTACCGTCTGAGTAAAGCTATAGATCTACTAATTTACCACTTACACAACAATACATTCCTTTGTTAGAGTCTGGACTGGATGAGTCCTGCCAGGCTTAGTGGAACACTGCATCACTACTTTAATGGGGAGATCCATTTGCTTTAAAGTAATCACAATTAACAGCTACTGTGTGCTGAGAGCTGATTTCTCACACATCTGCAATGGGAAACAATGAGCCTTCAGCTACTTCTAGAATCAGAAGGCTAAAATATAGACAAGCTCGGGAGCTGTACCTGGAACAAAAGCTCAAGCAGGCCAAAAGAATTAGAACAAAGGGAAGTGTGTCATATTCATCAGTTTTACCCCAAAGAGCCTCTTGTTTTCTCTTAAGGCCTATTCCAGTTCCTAACTTGAGAATTTCATTGAGTTCACTTGGGCTGTGAGTCAATTTTTTTCACTTTTACTGCATGACCCAGATTTTAGACACCATGCTCATTAATCTATTCCAAATACAAGTTAAGCATATGACAAATTATTTCCTCATGTGTATTCTGTTCTAAAATCAGACCCAAAACAGCTTAGTAATTTGCATTGTTAGTATGTTTGAAAGTTCCTCACTTTTTGTGTTCAGACACTTTTTTGCTACTATTAGAATTGTCCCTTCAATAAATACACTTATTTAACCAGAAGAGAGGAGATCACTAATACAGAAAGAAGTTTTAATCCTACACATATCCACATAACCAAGGAAAAGGAAGTATGAGCCCAAATATATCAATTTTACTTTGAAGGACTTACTAAAAATCATAGACTAAAGAAGCTTATTTTCTTGGAGATGATTTTTTGGTACAGCAATATCTGACATCAATGTAAGGACAGCGAAACTTCCTTAGTATGCAGTGAGGTGCCTGGAGTACTGCAGTAATTACACATTTGGCAGGACATAAACTCCTCTGTATTTGTGGGCAGCCTGTTAGTCAGAGTGCAGAAGGTGAGGGGCACAGATCAAAAAGCAGGCTCAAACACCACATGGAAAAAAAAAATAAGGAAAGTACATGTATGACTATAGCATCAATGGTCGACTGATCTGATCCCTCTGCATGTGGTAAATAAAATCTGCTGAAGTCAAATCTCTTCCCTAAACTCTCATCATTCTTGAGGCCATGAATACTCACCAGTGTTAATGTAAATGTTGTCAGGCATCCAACCGTTATTTCAAAAAGCACCATTTCTCCCAGAAGTACATTCTCCAGGTCTCCCAGCACACTCTGCACTGTCTGTCTGTCATTAGATTGCACATCCTTGGGCCACCAAGTGTCATTTTTCCTGCCTCTTACAGCACTAAGCACATTATTGAAGCTTAGCATCCACAACTATGAAAAGCAAAGCAAAATCCCACAAGTTAACTTTGATGTGGTTGCAGATCCCAGTCCTGTTCTGACATCAGGAAATTGGACTCATGAAGGATTTGGGAAGGCTGTTAGAAAACATGGTGAAGATATTTAGAGCTCACCTACTGAGGGAAAAATGGGAAACTTGACACGGTTTGCTGCAGTTTATTTAACTTCATGAAACCTCTCCATGGGCACCTATAATCAGTGACTTTAACTTGCTTAGGGAGGGCCTCTCTATGCAGAGACGCTTTACATAAACCTGGGCTATGAATTTCTGAATCTCTGATGGCTCTACATTCAATTCCAGGTAATGATGATGGCTGAGTCCACTTTT
>VZTT01012002.1:4942-18344 GCA_013400855.1 Buphagus erythrorhynchus | reverse complement strand
AATAAAATATACCAACAAATTGTCTGAACATGGATTGTTTCCCTGACTTTGTTCATAGCCCAGATGCACAAGTGGAGATGGTGTCATAACATCAGTGAAGCATCAAGAACACCTGAAGGTGCTTGTCATGGTTTAAATTAAGCCAGCAACTAAGCACCCCACAGCCACTCATTTACTGACCAACAGTGGGATGAAGGAGGAAACTGGAGGAGTAAAAGTGAGAAAACTTGTGCATTGAGACAAAGATAGTTTAACAGGTAAAGCAAAAGCTGCATACACAAACATATCAAAACAAGGGAATAACTCAATGCTTCTCAAGGGCAGGCAGGTGTTCAGCCATCTCCAGGAAAGCAGGGCTCCTTCAAATGTAATGTTTACTCTTGAAGACAAAGGCTACCACTTCAAATATATACATAAAAAATGTACCCCACCCATTCCTGCTTCTTCCCTCAGTTTTGTATGTTGAGCATGATGCCAGATTCTATAGAATATCCCTTTGGTCAATTGGTGTCAGCTATCCTGGCTGTGTCCCCTGTTGGAAGAGACAAATGTTAGTGGTTAATGACTCGAACAATTGGCCATTTGCAAAAGCAGTAAGCAGTGCTTGGCTGAGGTTTGCAGGGTCACAGCCCAGGGGCAGAGGGGGTGAGCACAAACCACCCACCACGGGGGCTACAAGCTGGATTTTGGGCCATATCTGGAAGAGACCAATTAGAAGAAGATCCTGTGAGGTGGGATAATGCTGTTGTACCGTGACAATGTCCTCACTTACACAAGTGGCTCAGCCATGAAAACTCCCCTTGCAGGAAGTACCGGGACATTCACACATAGGCCTGGAAGTCTTCCTCCCTTCTGAGGGGGCATAACTGGCTCAGCTACACTGGCATGAGAAGGAGCTGCCGTGTCCTAAACCATCAAAAGACACCTGAAACTCCCCCAGACTCATTTCTGGGGCTTTCCACAAGAGGACTGGGCATGGCAAGCAGTGTTGCAGCTGACAGTGTAAAACTCGCCCCCACAGGGAAGGTACCTGGGTGTTTCTATGCAAACCTAAGCTATATTAACCCTCTGAACTTTGTGGTTTGGGTCCCCATACCCAACAGATCAAGGCTGCGACCATCATTTTAAAAAATGGACATCAAAATTGCAAAAAAGCAAGTCTCACTGCTTATTCCATGAGTAGTGATACCTTTCCTCTCTAGTATCCCTCCACTCTTAACCTTTCTTTCTCTTTCTTTTCCTTATAAATTTTCTGAAGTGTTATTTTTATGCTTTTATATTATTATATTTCTACAGATAATAACAAAAATGGCTGAATCTCCTTTCCATCACAGCTAAATTGTTGCAAAATAAACCCTACATTTGTTTTTAATTTTTGTTTATTTTTAGATATTTATTTAAAAATATATAAACATTTGTTGCGATAATGAGCGATGTAGGGACCCCAGGCAGGTGCAAAGCAGTGCTCTTTATTTCCAAAAAGCAGGCCTTTTTAAGCAGTTAGCTGGTTATCAGTTGATATAGTTTTAAGGCACAACAATAATGCAATAATTTAGTGTTGTTTCACTCTAATCTGCCCCAAGGGAAAGTCCAATCATTGGTCAGAAGCAAATGTTCATGTAATTCTCAATATCAGAAGTTAGAGAGTCTGAGTACTACAAAGCTTAGAGAAATGCTGGTATCAGCCTTGCTGTTATCCTCTTGAGGTTTAGGGGTGAGAGAATAAAAATTGCTAGTTACTGCACTAGTGATAAAAACTGCTTGTGAAAAAGGAATGAGAAAAAGAAATTTTGCCATTTAAATGCTACAGTGGCATTTTCTATTTTATGCAATGCCCTTAATAACATAGTTGAGACATATACTGACATAATATATTTGATATTTCAAATCCTGAGAAGAAATAGTATTCCTCATCCTGTGAAGATTCACTGTACAGAAGAATAGCAGGGTGTTTTGGGACATGTGTCTTTTCCAATGCTGCTTTAGAGTATAGGCACAAATGTTCTCTGTCACACTTCACTCTGAAACAACAGGTAAAAAATTCTCATTTGAGAATAAACAGGAATGTTTATCCAGCACACTTCTATCAACTGAATGCTGTTAACAGGTTCTTCATATTCAAGCTTCCTTTCTTGAATTTTAACAACTTAGAGAATTTTATAGATCTGATAGTTACAGTAAGGAGTCTTACACGTGTATTCTTACCTACAGGGTACTGTGCAGCTTATTTCCATTTGTATTTGTGAAAATTGATCTTAATGCCCTGGCCTTTGAGGACATCATCTTCACAGCTGATCTGGTGCTTTTATAACACCACTGAAAATTATATTTACTGCATTAAAAGTATTCTATTTTGAATTTACTTTGATAACTATGTTTTTTTTTTATTTTTCTTGCTCATTTAATTATTTTTACAAGGCCCAAGGCTGATACAAATATCTGTGCATGATTGTTCAGAGCAGAGCCACAGTCACAGAAGGTGTGCAGAGGATGGACTTGGACAAGCTTCAGTTTCTGCTTTCTGGAAGAAACCTCTCTTATGAGGGCTGAGGCTGAATCAACATGTACTGATGTTTGCTCATCAGCCACAGCTATTTTTTTGTAAACAGGAATTTATTTTTTCATAAGAGGAATTTAATTTTCAGTCCACTACAGACACTTTTTAAAAATTCTAAATATATCTACAAAACAAAATTCATTTGAGACATGACTAATGAAATCCAACACATGCCTTGGTTTAATTTTGGCAATCATCTTACAGTCAGAGTGTTTAACTGATTCTTATTACTCCTGATACACATTTTAATGTGACAGGAGGGGTGGTAGCAGGGTAATTGCAGGTATTTTTCCTGAAATTATGTTTTCATGTATTATTCTTGCTTATCTTGCATGTTGCTGCGTACATGCCATATCTTGGACCACTGCTCACTTCTCAGCAGTGGGTACAAGCATTCTGCCTATGTCCACAATTTTATTTTCCCCTGAAGTTAACCATATCTTTTCGTGTGCACTGTAAATAGAGGCAAGGGATGAAAAAATCCACCTACAAGACTTTATCAGAGGAAGACTAGAGAAGTACCTCAGCACACTGAGATGCAGTCACTCCTGCCTTAAAGCTCCCACTGAGATCTGAAATCAGTCAATGCTGCCAGAAATTGATACGGAGGAAGCAGCAGCTCCCTCTGAGATAGTGAATGGTGCAGCTCCCCCTCCCCTGAGCTCAGCAGCAACAGGCAGGAGCTGCCTCTTGCAATAACGAGCTGTTTCTCTGAATCTGAACTCGGCAAGATCCCACGACTTCAGCCTCGCACTCAGCTGGGAGCCTGCCGAAGGGAGCCAGAGCACCTCACCAGGAACCTGTGGGGTGGGGGAGCAGGGCAGGGCTGGGCAGCTGGGGTGACACAGCCTGCAAACCATTGGCATTAGCAGAAAGAGGGGCACAGAACCCACAGTCACAGGCACCACCAAAGTCACAAAGGAGGTGAAAGAAAGATTAAGCGGGAGAAAATATTTTTAAGAATTACTATGATAAAGAGGAAGAACAAATTTGGAAAATATCTGGATCACACCAGCTTACTAGAAACGAAAATCTTTCTAGACAGTTTGTCCACAGCATTACTCTGGAAGAGCATTGTTGATGTGTTGTAGGAGATCACAGATCACTAACAATTTCGGAAACATTTCATTTGATTCTCCTTTCATGACTGTCCTTGTCCCTTGCCAACATTTAATTGACCCTATCTTTTCATAATCAGATAATCTTCATTAGAAACAAAGTGAAAACATAAAGATAATACCAAAGAAGGACCTCCAGGTGCTCAAAGAACCGTTTGACTGATGCATGAAATTGCCATCGTATTAACTTTTTTTTTTCCAAAAATAATATGTTGGGTTACATCTTTAAAAATATCAAAGGATTATTACAATATTGCTTAGCGTCAAAACAGTATTTTCAGATCTGCATAAGAGATTTGCATGCTAAGAGTATAATCACTAGCAATCCCTTTTTGTACAAGTGGGTGCTCATATTTCCTATATAACTCTCAAACTCTATCTCAAATATTTAAAGTGTTACTTTATTTTGAATATGAAGCACTTGGATAAAGCATATCTATAAATAAGATTTGCCTCCCAAGTCATTCATTCTTAGTTGAGCTTCACGTCAACCTGTCCATTTCATTTTATTAGTTTTCATTAAAAACAGCTAATTTATAGGCATGATAAAGACAATTCAAAAGAGAGGAATAAAAGGCCTACAAAACAAGGCAGATTTAAAAAAATTATACTGGTTTAGCATTTCATTATGAAATGTTCTGTTAAGTAGGCCCCAAAGCATTAATAGTCTCTGAGGTTTTGTTTCCTTCCTGTCTGGCTTTAAAAGACTTAATGAGCCTAGAACAACATGTTTTAAAATGATCTACCTCTCCCAGCTAAACATCTTAAAGAAAATATGTTAGAAATGCAAAATATTGTGAGCTGTTTGCTCTGACATCCAGCACTACATGTTGAAATATGTAATACACTAATTGCCTCAAAGATGACAAGAGAAGAATAGCTACAAAAGTTGTTGAGATTACCAGTCACTACAAAACACTTTTTTAATTTACAATTTCTTCATGCTCCTCATGCCCCCAAAGGACAGAGCTGTTCCTCTCTCCTGGCATTTGTCTGTTGTCACAAATCTAGAACACAGGACTTTTTCTTTTCTTTTCCTTTCCTTTTTCCTTTTCCTTTTTCAGACTATGCTGCAATAGTCTTGAGCCTTCCTAGGTATCCAAATTTGGGAAACTAATTACAATACAGCAAGAATCTTATAAGTCAGATTTTCAGACCGGGTAAAATAGAGAACTACCCCTTCATTAATAAAGCACTACTCCAGAAAAAGCTTCAAGCTTAACTGTGCAAAAGATTTACTGTGTATTTTAGGAAGAACCATTTTCCTCAGTGTCATGCTTTGCCATAGATTAATAAAGACTTCCTGGTATTTGCTAACCTGTGATTTCAAACCACTGTCATCTAAAAATGCAACCCACCTGGAATTATTTAACTGTCAAAAAAACCTATGTCTGGACTTCCTAGGACAGTGTTCTACAATGACACCTTCATTTAAATAAATAGGCAACTCTAGTAAAGACAGCTGAAGTCTATGAATAGCTACAATCAACCAAATACTTAGCTGTCTCTGAAAGACAGTTTTTTTTCTTTCCATTGTCTAAATATCTACAAGATGATCCTGAAGCTTAGTGGATCCTATAGTATTAATGAGGAATAATTATAAACCTATTTGGAATAAGAAATATTTCACTTTAAGCTCATACATATAGTGGCCTGACCAGGCTAGGCTGATTTTCTGTAGCTGAGAAAAGGAAGAGAAAGGAATTACCTCACATCATAGCTAACAATCACAAGCTTTTTGTTGCATTAAGTCAAATGAAATATTCAGTCTTGTTCTCACTGTCAGTCCTTCTCCCCTTTCCTAAACCAAAGCCTTTTCTTCCTTCCCTAGAGCTGCCCTTTGCCTCTTCTCCTTGCTCTTTTACTTTAACATGAAAATTCTCAGCTGGAATCAACAGCAGGTGTGAAGAATTAAGCACACTGCAAGGAGTAGGAACAGCATTTGAACTACTGCTGGTGCTTTACTCTTGCTTCTCCTGTATAAATGCTTTTGGCTCAGGCAAAGAAAAAAAAAAGTTTTTCTAGATTACCAGCTAGTTGGCTGTAGAGCTGCAGTGCAAAAAAATCACACAATCTTTTCCCAATCAATTGAAATAGGTTTGGCAAATTCCATGAGCAAATGTGTATTATGCCTGTTCAATGCATGTGCTTATTGCATAATTTAGCATGGACACTCATTGCATTTTAAAGAACAGAAAATAGTGAGAAAAAAACATAGTGACAAAAAAAGCTTTAATGGTAAAGTCATTGAAGCTATGCTGGTCAGCTGCCAGTAGACAGAGGAGAAAGGACAATCACAGGACAACTTGATTTGAGAGAACTGATAGGAAAAGGCACGGTGAGGTGGGTATTTGAGTTTCCTAATCCCTGAAGTCTCTGTGTGACTTACTCCATCCTCTTCCTATATGGAGTTCGATCCATATTGATTGATTCTTCTTTTATATGTGTTGGATCTAATTCAAAACTGAAAGAACTCTTAGGAAATGATATCTGATCCTGTGGAATAAAGCATATTCTGACATAGGAAATACATATATATATATAACAGAACTGTTGTAGCTTCCACATAACTGTCTAACAAAATAAGTCCTAAGGATACACTAAGCCTGGACAGGGCCTGTGCAATCTCCAGTACCATTTTGGAACATCTGTAACAATTGTGACAGAGAGCTATTTCCTCTTTTTTACTGCTTTTTTTACTACTTTATACCCCATATTTTGCTCTGCTTTTCTCCTCCTTCTTCAAAATAATTTCCTTTATTTAAAATTTGAAAGTAGTGTTCATAAATATGTCTATCAGTTTAAATAATAAACTCAATGATTAATGTGAGTTTTTGGACAGATAAGTTTTCAGTTATGCTGTTGACTTTCTGACATTTTTTCAGAGAAATATAAGACAGCTGAAGTCTTGAATGGTTTTTATTTTAATTTATACTTGTTATGATGTTTTATAGTTATCTTAACAGCTAGTAAATTGCTCTTACAACAAAAAATATATAACAAAGAGAGTTATATGACAAAGAAGAGGATATATTTATGCACAGAAAAATAAGTAATGTGTCATCAATGTTTTACAAATAGCTTGCAGTATATTTAGACCGTATATTTAGAGAACTGATGTGCAACAAATTCTTTGCACAAAATCTCCTTATGCTTTCTTAATTAGAGTTTCTAAAAAATACCTTCTTACTTCTTGGGCTGAAATGAGACTGAAAATAAGAGTAATGAAAAAATTCAATCTTCACTAGAAGGATAAAAATGTCATCATTTTGTAGGAGTCAAATGTATATTTTCATGTGTTCCATTTAGTCAGACTATATAATGACTGGTATCACTACCAAAAAAAATAGGCATGATTTCTGGAATATCTGTGTGTATTCTTCTGCAAGACATTTACATGAGTTCTACAAATAATTCTTACTAAAATACCCACACATGGTGTGTATAAAATCAACAAATATTAGCTGAGGGCTGTAAAATGGTCTACTCTGGTATACTAAAATAGTTACACTCCTTTTGCTCACAAAAAAACTAAATTAAAAAGTAATAAGGAGATAATTTTATCACAGTGTTGTATCAGTAGCTGAATGGCAAGAAAAGACTATATATCAAAAGTTCTAGAGATCAAATCTTCCTACTGTAATGAAAAAAAGCATCTTGATACAAGTTCACTAGGGAACATCAGATAGCTAGATGAAATTTTGTGTGTAGAGCATACAACAGGTGAATGCTAAGTGATCAAACATGCCACAAAATTCTAACTATACAAGTTTGTTTCCATAATGTGTAAACTATAGAAATAGATCTTTTTCAGGAGATTTAAGAATTCATAGAATCCCAGGAGAGTTTGAGTTGGAAGGGACCTTAAAGATCACCGAGTTGCAACTCCCCTGCCATGGGGGTTGCCAGGGATGCCTTCCACTAGACCAGGTTGTTCAAAAGTCCCATCCAATCTGGCCTTGAACAGCCTCAGGGATGGGGCATCCAAAACCTCTCTAGGCAACCTGTTCCAATGTCTTACCCCTCTCAGTGAAAAATATCTTCCTAACATCAAACAAAACATTCTCTCAGTTTAGAGCCATTCCCTTGTTCTATCACTACATGCTGTTTTACACAGTCCATCTCCAGCTTTCTTGTAGCTTTAGGTAGCTGCCCTAAGGTCTCCCCAGAGCCTTCTCTTTTCCAGCCTGAAGAAACCCAAGTCCTTCACACTGTCTTCATAGGAGAGGTGCTCAACCATTAGAAGGCAATTCTGAACACCTTGATGTGATGTGTTTGCAATGTGATAAATTTGCTTGATGACTGTGGTGCATTGCCTTTCAGAGAGTAATACTCTTATACTCACCAACCCTGGTCCTGGGTAGCAACGGAAATGAAATATTGCTGTCACTGGGGGTACAAATGACAAGGAAAAATACACTGTATACCACTTCAGACATGTATCCATAACCAGTAGGCAACCTCCTTTTTGGAACACTTCTATAGCTACATGATTAATTCTCTTCTAGGTTTTGCTTTAATACATAACCAGATATCAAAAATCTTCCTTAGGAGTTTGAATAATGTAGGCAAATTAACAACTTTAGTAGAATGTGAATTAAATGAGAACAGTTATAGCATTAACAAAAACTCACCTGTTGGTGGCTTTTCAGCTTGAAACATTTCTCTGCTCCTATACTGGCTGTATGATCACACTGCACTGGAAACATGGCAGTGAGAAGGAGAACAGAAAGAGATGCTGTTTCTGAAAAGAAATAGTAAGTTAGAAAAGGCTTATACCAAACTGAGAAACTGAGAAAAGGAACTCAGAAAATTTAGAGTTTCAATTGGAAAAGAAAATTAGGTGGACAGAATGTTCCCTCACTCTGTCTCAAACTCTGTTCCTGAGAATGAGTCCCAAAAGATTACCAAAATAAGATGCCCTTGTGTTTCCTCAGCCTGCAACAGCAACAGAGACACAGATTGGGCAGACAGGCTTATGCTTATTTCTTTCACTAGAAAAAACAGTTTTCTGCTTCCATAAATATTTAATATAGGCATATTTGTTATAATAAGGAAGGAAAAAATTAGGAAGTCTTCTTACAGAAGACAAAGTGACAAAAAGTAATAGTAGTCAAGGAAAATTTTTAAACTCCTGTTACTTTTAATGTCAGATCAAGATTAAAAGTAATATCTAAGACTGAAATATAGCAGATCCTTACAAAGTTCTTTGGCAGAGACCACAAGAGCAGTCCCACTCACACCTTCTTGCCTGGCTGGTTTCCCATAGCAGCATCTCCCTGAGCTGAGCAGGGCAGGCAGCAGCTGCCACAGTCCTTCCCTGCACCCCGTGCTCCCCAAGGCTTCCCCACAGAGGAGTGCTGATTTCCTAATGCATCATGTGGCCTTTGAACAGGCAAAACTGAAACATTCTGCATCTAGACTTCAAATCAGGCATACATATAAAAATCTGTCCACACTCCTGTAATATCCAAGTTTTCTGCATCTGCATTTCTGAGAAGAAATTACCCTGGGAACAAACTATCCACTTATTTCTGGTATTTTGACAAGGTTTTTCTCTTATGCATTCATGATGAATGGTCTAGTCCCTCCATATAATATCAGAAGGAAAAAAAAGCATTTCTTCTGGAAGTACAAAAGCCAAGAGAGCAATCATTCTGCCCAAGACCTAAAGAAAAGGTTAGTATATTTCCTCAATTAAAAGAAAATTGCCTTTTTCCACTGTCCTGAAGGTTAAAGCTGACTTTCATGCATGCTACTTTCTTTGTGCTTTAGCTGTAAAACTCAGCCTCGGTGACTGCCAAGGTAACATCAGCACCACTTAGGAAGCAGTAGGAATGCTGCCCTACTTGAGAAGCAGCACTAGATCCCAATCTCTTCCAGCCTCTCAGGTGCAGAATGAAAGCAAGCCATGTTCTGCATGGTCCTTCCAGACCAGGACTCTGTGAGCTGACTCCCATCCTGATGCTTTGCTTAGAAAAATGTGAACAGTTTCTGAGCAGCCTCTCTCCCCTTCCTGCCTCTCCCTGGCTTTGGAAAACTCTGTGTGGTATGGACTGCTAGGAAGCTTGAGCCAGGCCTTGTTTCATACCATATGCAACCCAAGGATATTTTTCCATGGAAATCATAAATTTATATGGTGTTTCTTTCAGCCCATATATTTTAGATTCTGGAAATAATTGTCCATGGTAGAGATTTGCAAAATGTTTTCTCAGTTAATCTGAGACATTTCCATCTGAAGGAAGTGCTACAAAATGTAGCTTCAAAGCTGAGCCGCGCTTTTCAGCTAAAAATACAAAAAACCCACAACATAAAAAAAAACCCAAACCAACCATAAGAAGGGAAACAGGTAAGGAGTCTGTATTGTACTTACACCAGCTCTAATTGCAACTCTGGACAAGGTACTATTATTGCTAAAAATAATACCCTGCTTTGTTTTATGTTGCTTTTATATTTGAGTCCTGACCTTGACATCAAACACAGGTTTCTTGGGGGTCTTGAGGAATTTTTTTCTATTAATCCTGTCACATAGAAACTGTCAATTTATAACTTCTACTACTAGCTTTTTAGTCCTGACAAAGGTTATTTTTATTGGTTGTTCCATATAGAAAATGCTATTATTTCATATGATTAGTATTAGGATTTTAAAATGTCTTAAATTGCAGTTTTCTGGAACCATAACCATTGACGGAAAATCAGAATAAAATGTCAGTTTTAACAACGTTTTCCTCTACAAGTCTCCATCTCTCAGCATTAAAATATTTAGCAGATTCTGAATACTTCCTGAAGCTTGGAGAAAATTCAGCTTTCTGAACATGGAAATTAAAAATTTGTTGAGAGGAGAGAGACAGTAATTTAACAAAATGTATCACAAATAATTTTAAGTAACAGTAAAAAATGACATGGAACATTAGAAATTACAAGAGTTTCATAACATCAATGGCCATTTTATGAGTAAATTGGCCATCTGTGGATTAGTTTACTGACCAGGAAAGAGATATGACAAAAATGATCTTTTCATGTCCTTTTAAAATGACAAAAATAAGATAATCTCCAGGTGGTCTTTTTTGATAAATCTCTTTTAAGCTTAGTGGCTACCCTGTGTTGTGTTCTGACATCTTGACAATAAAAAAGTGCTTATAATGCTCCTACAGGTTTTGTTCTAAAGCCTTTCCCTACTGTTAAGCAGTAAATCAGTGACTGACAGGATTCCTAACCCACCACCTCCTGCCAGGGTGACATTAAATTTACACCATATACTGCAATCTCCTTCCAGCTACCTAAAAAGGACAAGAGAAAAGTCACTTCTAGTATCCCGGTTCTAAACCCTTGGGCAATTTCCTCACCAAACTGTACTTGTGGAATGTTAGAAGGCACCTCACCTCAAAGTGTTGTGACAGTCTGTTAAAATTACTCTGCCTTATTCAAAGATGGAAAAGGGCTTAAAATTCTTGACATATAAATTACTGTACAGCATATTATTCACTTTAGCATATCTGTAAAGGAATGCATCTGTACCTTTACACCACAGTGTCCATGCTTCTATCTCCCTAACAATATAGAAAATTATAAAGGTTGCACTGTTTTGGGACTGATGTGGCTCCCTGCGTGGTTGGGAGGGTTACTCCTAACTTTGTGGGAGTACTTTTATTCTGAACATGGCTGGTTTACCCCTCTGGCCAGCTGGCCTCCAACACTGCTGAGGCATAAATAAGAGGCTGTGGCCCTCTTGCTGTGATGATAAGCTTCTTGTTAGCCTCTGGAAACCACTGGTAACCACATTACTCCCTGGAGTGTCTGCAGCTAGGAGGGAAGGAGAAAGAAGAGAAGGGTAATCCTGGAAGTAGCTCAGTTGGCTGGAGCATAGTGCTAATAGTGCCAAGATTGTGGGTTCAATCCCTGTACTGTCCATTTGAAGAGGTGGAATCAGTGTTCCTTGTACATCCTTTCCAAGTCAGAATATTCTGTATCATTTTCTACATTGTCAGCATGCCACAGTCCTCCCATGAGAGGGAGGCGGGGAGGGCTTCCATCAGGACTTCCTGAATGGATTATCATCTACTTCATAACATCACAGGATTAGAGAACAGTTCTTATGGGAAAGGACCTTTGGAGATTGCCTAGTCCAAACCTCCCTCTCAAAGCAGGATGAGCCAGACAAGGTTACCCAAGACTGTGTACATCCCTCTGCAATGATATTTATTAGCATTGCTAAGAGCACCCTGAGCCTCCTTGCCTACAGGTTAAACAGTGCCAGATCTGTCAGTCCTTCCTTGTATACTAATTAATAACCATAACTGGACTTGCTCCAATATGCCTGTGTCTCTTGTGCTGTGTGGAACCCAACAATAGCCTGGGCACTCCAGCTGTGCCTCAGCAGCAAAAAGTTAGGGGGAAAGGATCATGTCCCTTGACCTACTCCCTCTCATGCACCCTGGGATGCTGTTGGCCTGCTCAGCTGCAATCATGTTTTTACAGCTCACATTAAGCTTCCTGGCCACCAGGAGCCAGGTCATATTCTGCAAAGTTGTTTTGTAGCCAGTCAACCCCCAACATACAGTTGCTGCATGGGATTGGTCCTCTGCAGTGGCATGACTTTACACTTCCCCTTGTAAAACTTCATGAGGTTCTTGTCAGTCTTGTCATAAAGCAGAACCTAGTTTATGGGTCTGCAGACAATTGTGTGTCTAGGCTAAGTACCCCTCACAGGTTTTGGGGGAAAACATGAAAGAATGCTATTAAGAGAGAAGCAGTCTCTCCTCTGCCTCCTTACATTACAGAACCTTCTTTCAACTAGATGGGAGCAATGGTATCAGCTCTGCCAGTGACTGGGTTTTGTCAGCCCAGCACAGAAAACTTTTCAACATACTTTTAAGAACAAAGGCACAAACAGCGTACTTTTTATTGCTTTTATTTAATGACACAGAATATAGATTCTTACACCTCAACAGACTCCAATTGGTTCTATCACACCTCTGCTTTGATAAATTTGTCCTCAGCCAAGTATCAAAGGTCAAAAGTCTAGATCCTCATTAATAACTCATAAAATTTTTATGGCATCATAAAAGAGAAGAGAAGAAGAATGAAGTGAATGTCTACTGTTTTAGCAGCTGTACAAATCCAGAAACTGAGTTAAGAAAATTCATCACTTTAATTGCACAACTAAACACTGTAGGAAAAAATTTCCATTATGAGTTGCATCCAGTTTAGAATTAGATTTTCTTGGAGTGTCAGTCAGGGCAGGCATAAAAACCTTTAAAAGGCCTAAAATCTAGTGATCTTAATTTTTTCTGAGAGAATCCAACAACAGTGATGTTAAAATGAGTATTGGGCTTTGATTCCTGTTTTTTTCATGCCATGCTCAACAGATTCATATACAAGGACTATTTTCCTTATAATTCTCACTAGTGTCTAGGCTACAGATTTTCTGAGATAAAGATGGGAGAAGAAACCTCATATCTGTTGTGTTTTCTAGCAATTCTGTCTAAAGCCTGTCTAATCCTTCTGTTTCCCACTAGAAAGAAAAAAGACAAAACTCACATCCAAGCCCATTTAAAAAAATATCTGTTGAATAGCTATACTGGTTAATTACATTGGTTATGGATCCAACTGGAATTCCAAACCTTTCAGGGCTACTTGATGTTTTTCGGGTTTTTTACCTTCTGGAAATGTTTTAATAGACCTCATCAATAATTATAACCTTAAGCTATACTTTGCATTTGAACAT
>VZTT01012001.1:14493-38761 GCA_013400855.1 Buphagus erythrorhynchus | reverse complement strand
TTAGAATGAATGTGTTAAAGGTTGTTATAAAGCATTCTTGCATTTCCTAGAAGGGCTAAATTCTTCAATATATAAAAGGAAATAATAATTTATTTAATATACTTAAAAGGAACAACAAAAAACAAAGAGCAAACAACATATATTTCATATACTAACTACATTCTCCCTAACAAGACAATCTGCCCGTGTTGCTACAGTATTATTTCTATGTAGATTCATAAACCCATTAGCAGCCATTAATTATGTATTTATTTAAGCAATTAACCATGGAAGTGGCTTTACTGTCAGAGATATGATGCATAACCTAAAAGTCATTTGGTTAATGAGGAACAGGATGTGCTTTTTAACCAGGACAGGTATTTTGTTGGCAGCTTCACTAATTACCCTGATAAGTTTTTACATGAGGATTCTGCATCCAGAAATTTTACTGGTTTTCCTCTCTCTCTGGCCACAAAAAGAAAATAAATCCTTTTATTTTTCTAACTGCCTGTACTATTTTTGATAGAATCATAGAAAGGTTTGGGTTGGAAGGGAGCTCTAAAGATCATTTAATCCAATATCCTTGACATGAGAGGGGACATAACTGGATTATAACTTTGTTCGAAGACAGTGTATCTCAATTCAATACTTCTCATGAAAAAAAAAAAGATTCCTACTATTTACATTTTGGGTAGTATTCTTTGATGTAGCATTATCTATGTCAGCTGCAAGAATCGCTTTCCTTAAGGACAGACTAATAGACTTAAAGAATGCAAAGGACAGAAGAAAATTTACTATTCTTAAAGCTGGATGAAGAGCAATTGAATTTTATGGTGTTGTCTTGTAGATGTAGCACAAATGAAATTAATGGACTATAAGTATGTGCTTAAATGCATAAAAGATCAAGGTCTAAATCTGTTTTATAGTCTGCCAGCAGTTATACAAGGCAAGTACCTCTTATTCAAGTGTCAAGAGCCTATTATTTGAATGTTGGTCTAGACAAATATTGCTATTCTTTCTCTGAAAGTAGCAATAAGTATGTACATAAAAAAAGCTAAATGAATGTTTAAATGTTATTGAATTCTAAAGGAACAAAGGGGTGTGTATTTTGTTTTGGGATTTTTGAGTGTGTTTTGTCCAGTTGATTGGTTTTGGTTTTATTTTTTGTTGGTTATGCTTTTGTGAGGGGGAGGTTTATTTTTCAATTAATGAAAAAAGAGATCACTGACATGGAAAATTGAAAGTCTGATGTCCCAAGAGTACTAATATTGATGTATATATGTTCTATAATTGTACCATACAGTACCATATTGCTTGAGCATTATTAGATTCTCCACAATAGACTTTATTTTATGTTGGAGGATTCTAGTTGACTGCAGAAGATAGGTATGTTATAATTCTATTTTTTGAATTCTAGGTTAGAGTACCTATACTTTACACCAATGTAAAGTATACACCTATAAAATAGGTCACATCTAAGAAATTAGTGTCATAATAGTTTCATCAAGTTTAACTCAGTTGCCAATGCTAAACCCACTGCATTACTATTCCAAGCTAGTTACAAAGAAAACATTAAGAACCACAGGCATATATTTTAATGAAAATATATAGTCCTACTAAATAACAAAAAAATCTATATTAATCTAGGTAAATTTGTATTATCATACTACTTCAATATGATTAGGAAATACATATACCTGAAAACTACTGAAAACATTTTCTTTATGGAAACAACTCAGCTAACAAAAACAGAAATGTAGGGTCATATGAAATGTATTAAAATAACATTTGAAATGCCTTTTTTTTTTTTTTGTTTTTTTGCAAGATGCCTGTATATTCTCACTGAAATACTTACTGTTTTAGCAGAAATACTGAATTTAAAAAATCTGCTCATTTAAAGTCAAAATACAAATTCTGGAAATGTGTGTATGTGTGCTTGCATGCACATGCTAAATTTTCTACAAATATTTGAACCTACAGGCAAAATGTAGTGTAGTCAGTGTACTTAGACATTTTACAACTTAATAAGGCAGCAAATTATTTTTTTTTTACCCCAGAGTGAGATAAAATGTTTATCATAAACAATATTGTCAGGAGTTGTTGAATGTTGAGGTTTCAAATAAAGACACAATTCCATTTTTTTAATTATATAGTGTATCAGTTTGCGAAAGTTCCTAATATATTCACAAAGTTCCTATATATTTAATATTAAACTTTCATATTTTTACTGATACATATTGTAACATGATTTTTTTTCTGAACTTGAGTATATTCGCTGGCCTTGTAAAACTGAGAACTTTTCTTTTAACAAGGCAAAATATTACAGAAGAAATGTAGTCCAGGAACTCAGCCACTATGCTATCATCTTTCCACACTCTTTCCTCAAAGCTCACATAAGGTGGAATAACATATGTGCTTCCTGACGAGTATGCAGCACAAAGAGCAAGATACACCTTTCCCACAAAAGGTCATGCTATGCTATTCAGTGCTGATTTCCTCATTAACCTAGTTGTTAACCAAGCCATGGTTCTTGCTTTAGGCATGTCCATAGTTCTTCTCTATGGATACTGTTAGCACCATTAATTAATTCTGCATTTTTCAATTAATTGCTCCCAATTTAAACAGACTAATATTCTGGGGATATTGAAAAACGCTATGCTTTTATAATGAAAATTTTATTGTGTTTCTAAATTTTTAAAATTTTTATTTTAAAGGAATCTACTGAAGCACATATTAAAGTTATTGGAAAAGACTATAGTTGTAGCTGTCGGAGCGCCTGAGTTTGGTCCCGAACTGCCACAACGAGCCCAGACAGGTTGTCTTGTGAGGCACAGCCTTCTGGTGTCTCAGGCAGGTTTCAGCCACAAGGTACTAGGATGTAAGCAGTGCCTAGAATTTAGGCTATCAGCTCTTTTGTGATTTTCTTTGCTTGCAAAGTACCTTTTTGGCCAGCAGAGAAAGAGATCAAGAAGCGCCGCAGAAGATGTTCCACAGACTCTTTATTTCATCTATGAAGGGGTCCAGGGCAGCAAATCCACTGGGTAGGGTACAAAGGGGGCTTTTGTAGGGTCGGGGTGTCTTGGAAACAGACCAATAATATTGGGGATTCTGGAGATAGCCAACTACCAGGTATTTTAGGTTAAAATGAACCAATTACTAGAGGGATTGAAAAAGGGACCAATTAAATCGCTAAAAGATAAAGTGAGAGTTTGCAAAGGAGGGAATATTTCTAGTATTAGTCATTTAAATTAATCAGCTTCTTATCTAAGGAATTCTGTTCCATGGAGCTGTCTCTCAAGGGTCTGCTTTTTCTCCAGCGAGGGTCTCTCCTCCACATATAGTTGCAGTCAATGTTTTTTTATAGCTGTAACAATTTAATATTGTTTATTATCCATCTGAACTTTGAACAGCATTTCTGGGAAAATACTGGTAATAGACCACAGGTCTCCAGTACTCAGCAAAGGTGAGTCCAAGATCATCTGTGCTGTCAGCTCAGTTTGCTTTTTCACTCCTTCTCCTCCACCTATCTGTGCAATGACAGTTAGTTTTCAGAAATAAGAAAGTTTTGACAGGTAAACTGCTGTTAGTAATAACAATGAAATAATTTTGTGGTGTTATGATAAAACAACACCCCAAATTTAAATATAACCATACTGCATATTTGTTCCCCATTAAGCAAACTGGAAAATATATTATTTTTATACATTATTGGCCTTTTTGATAGTTAAATTCTGTTTCAAACTGTAGTTATATTCCCAATTTTTAGCTCTTCTCTAATAATTGTTTAAAAAACATTATCCATTTTAAAATGTGGTGTCAACCTTTATGAGTACATGAGTTGCATGATAAATATCATTGAATGTCCCCTGAAACATACTGTGTGCCTATCAAAATCATGCACAGGGGGAGTACTGCAGCTGCAGTTCCATTCATGACATGTTACAAAAAAAATTGAATTAAGCTTCATTAGGCAAACAAGTATATGCAAGTGATTTGTAGATGTTTAGCTTTTCAGTCTTCTTTCTGAAGATGGAAATTCAGATTATCATTTCCAGTCTATCATGTATTCCATAATGTAAATGGAAAACAGGTTATTAACAACTCAAAATTCAATACACATATATATCTGTATGCAAATACATAGATACAGTGATATTGGACAACCTGTGGTAATTTCCTGATTCTCCTGTTTTTCAAAAGCACTTAGTAACATTAATACCTGGTGTTTTAATGCCTTAATTTCCAGAAGAGAATAAATTCAGTAGAATCAATAAAGATTTTTGTGTAAGAGTTTTGTTTGATTGTTTATTCTTTCTCATTGACAAAGCACTCAAAAGCTAGCTGCTAAAGCAGGAACTCTTCACAATGCACATATAAATAACTTTGACATGGTAGAAGAACAGAAGCATAAGAACTAATATTATTGTCAAACTCAGAGAAAGAAACCTCACATAAATTTTATATCTCTAGATTTTGAGGGCCACGTTGACCCAGAACTACCAGCAGGTACTCTTTTAATATGATTGGGTTTTTTTTGTTTTTTGGGGTTTTTTTAAGGTTAAGATTATTTAGCTGATTATTTGGATATTGTGTTAAAGAGAATTAGTCCTTCTAAAAGCCTTCTTTTTTAGTTTTGGTTTAATGACTAGATTCTCAGGTTTTTTTGAGACTTTTCATGAGCTAAAGCTATGCAAGTTTATGCAATGCCTTCAGCAAATTAGTATTGTAGCAATGTTAAAATCACCCATTGTAATTATAAAGAATATATGTGAAGGAATAAGTATATTATGTATTGTTATGTTCAGTTTAGGTCTCAGCATATTCTTCATTTTCTAAACCTCATAATTTACTGAATGCAATGTCTAGTACTATTGTTTCACTATAATCTATATAAAACATTTAGTTTTGCTTAGTAGCACTTTAGCAATTAGTGGCATCAGAACAATGAGAAATTTTAGTAGTCATCAGATTGTCTCATTAAGGTGAAGTATCTTTAGACATGCATAAATTTTTGTTAAATCTCTGAAAATAGTGAGCTAATAGAAAATGTGAGCAAGATAATATCTATTGTATAATTAACCAAAACATAACAATATACCTTCTAAGATCAGGAGATAAAAGGGAGCAATGCGGGTAAGCCAAATGTCCTGCTGAAAATCTTACTTTTAACTTTTCTGGCCTTAATGATATTAAATGTCAAGAAAAGTAATCATGCACATATGGCTTCATTAACAAAATGAGCACCAAAAAAGCCCCCAAAGCTAATAAACATTAAAAAAAATAAACAAACAAACAAAAAAAACTGAAGCTGCTGAGCATTAGGAAAGAACAATTTACTGAAATTGCACATAGACAGGTATGTTGTCTTCCACACGAGAAACTATAGCTGAGCGGATTTAACTTAATATTCTCATTTTTGTTGATGTTTTATGCTAGCAACATGCTATGCAGGCTCACTTGATACTAGGTAAGGAAAGATTTTTGACCTAGGCCCAATTATTATTTGTTAGTGTTTTATAAAGTGAAAATATTGGTAGGTATAATTTTTGCAGTATTAAGCAAAACATAATTGTTATTTCTAAAAATAATTCAAATATTTTAGTCACTTTTAAAAATTTTTTCTTTAATTGTCTGTCTACTTTAGAACATTTAATTTATGCCCAGAGCCCATGAGACTCAAATAAATTGGTGGCACAAAGCATCTTCCTTTGAAATATACAGAATGGGTGCTATTTCTCTCAGGGATTACAGGAATTATGACTGAAAAATATAGCTGCCTTCTCAGTTTAATCTGTGAACATTTTTCTAGGAATAATTAAAATTAAGAATCTGTTCTTTTATAATATATACTTGAGAAAGATATTAAATATGTTCCTAATTACTTGTTGTTTTGTATGCAGTTTAATAGTTTAAATTTGTTATTATAATTTATGTTTCACCTGAAGCTGATAATCTCATAGATGTATACAGAAACTCTCACTTTCTCATGAATACCTACTGATGATTTAATAAGCAGTTTTAAATGCTTCAGCCACAGAATCTTATTTTTTAAAATATACATTGTTTTGAATGTTTAAAAGAAATATGGCTCAAACTTTAGTCGATTTTATTTGATCAAACTTGTTCTCGTACGAGACATGACTGCTTAATGCTTCAGCTGCATCTTAATTTGTTCAATTATTTGCAAAATGTTACATTAGGGTTTCTAGATGTTGCATAATTGGAGATTAGTGACAAAAATTAGAAAATGTGAAAATGGGAAAGTATATGTGTGCTGGTTTAGTCTGGAGTAGAGGTAATTTTCTTCAAGTAGCTAGCACACAACTGTATTTTGTGATTGTTCTGAAAACAGTGCTGATAACACAGGGATGTTTTTGTTACTGTTGAGCAGTGCTGACACAGAGCCAAGGTTTTTCTGCTTCTCACCTCACCTCAGCATCAAAGAGGCTGGGGATGCACAAGTAGCTGGGAGAGGACACAATCCAAACAGCTGATCCAAACTGACCACAGGGAAATGCCATGCCCTATGACATCATGATCAACACAAAAGAGCTGGGAGAGGAAGAACGATGTGTAGTTGTTTAGAGTGATCATGTTTTCTCTCCAAGGCATCACTAAGCATAATGGAGCTCTGCTTTCCGGGAGAGGACTGAACATCTGCCTGCCCACAGGAAGTGGTGAATGAATTCCATATTTTGCTTTGCTTACACTTGCAACTTTGCCTATTAAACTGTTTTTATCTCTATGCATAAGATCTGTCTTTTACTTTTCAGATTTTCTCCTGTATCTTGCTGGTGAAGAGGGAGAGTGAGCAGCTGCATGGTACTCGGTTGCTGGCTGGGATTAAACCATGACAGTCCTTTTGACACCTAATATGGGATTCAAAGTGTTTGAGATAATGACAGATTTGATTGGAAAGTCCTAGATCAAATCCATAGCTGTTATTGCTGTTCAGCTATGAATTGCTTGGCTTCTATGCTTGACACTGAGCTTGCTTGCTCATGCTTGCCATGCTTGTTAGTGCTTCTTTTAACCTCTGCTGCTATCCCTGTGTGCCTGTAGAGAACAGGCTAAATCTTCAGTGTGAATTCAAGTTGAAAGGGCTGTGACCTATGGGTGGCTTCACATGCAATCAGGACACCCTAAAGCATCTGTGGCCATGGATATGTCCATGCCAGAGCAGGTGTATCTGAAAGCACCCATGCTGTGGTTATGTGCCACAGTGGGCACATGTTTGCAGGGCCTGTGGCCCAAGGATAAATCCATACTGCAGCAGAAGAAGGTACATCACAGACCATCTGTGGCTGTGGAGAAGTCTCCATGATGCACCAAGTTCACCATGAAGGACCAGTGGTTGTGTATGAAGTCATTCTGGAGCACCTCAAAGAGCGTGACCATGAAAGAGCCAAGACAGAGAGGGAACACCTGCAGAGGGATTCCAGCCATGGGCATGGATGTGTTGGAGCAGGGTCACAGCTTAAGGGACTGTGGCTTAAGGCCACGCAGGAGCAGGTGTATCTCTGAAGGTGTTGTGGCCCATGAGCAAGGCCACACTGGAACATGGGCATCTCAGTGAAACTGTGGCTGTGTACTAGTCTGTGCTACAGCAGGTATAGCCCTGAAATGACTGGCTCATGTATAAGTCTCCATATTGTTGGGGGTTGAATTTTCTCTTTTTCTTTCTGTGGAATTTTTCCCATTGTTATGCTAAGTATTTGGGTCTACACCCATAAGCTCAGTTAACAGTTTTCTCTCGAAGGGGGGAGGAGAGGGGCAACACCGGAAAAGAAGAGCTGAGGTGAGGGGCTGGTGGTCTGTCTCTCTCTCTCTTGTCTGGCTCGGAGCAGGACGGTCGCTACAAACTCCGCTCTGCCACGCTGACGTGGGAGCTGCCTTCCCTGGCTGTGGGATCCCGAAACCTCCCTGCTCAGACACTCTCCTCTATCTCCTACCGACTTCAGCACATCCTTTTGGAGCATCAGGACTGACCCTGCCCCGGGACCTGTGAGCAGCTTCTCCCCTCTGCCCTTTCCCCTTTTGGGACACAGACGCCATTCCCCGCAGCGCCCCTCCAGCCACGTGGGATCACCGAGAGCTGGCAGGCAGCCTCAGAGGGGTAATCACATCACAAAGGAAAGGCGTCCACAACCAGAACTGTTTAATGAGACACATATGGAGCTGATACACTGAACAATAAATCCAGTCCGGAGTAATGTTTAAGTTCTGATTCAAAAGGACCAGTGATGCAGGTTATTATGGAAATTCCTTGATCATGTAAACTGGGATTTGAGCTGCATATTTTATGAATTACTATAACAGGAACCACTTGTTTGCTAGCCAGATTAGAGGAAGGAGAAGAGTTCTTTATTTAAACCCTATAACCTGTCCTAAACAGACTAGGAGTGGAGATTGAAGCATATAAAAATTAACTCTGTCATTCAAAATCAGCACAGGACACAGTCAGGATCTCTACGCTGAGCATATTATAGAGAGAGCTAATATGAACCACATTGGTAATGTGATTGAACTCTGTATTGCAATTGCTGTATTTTACAGAAAAAAACCTTATATTTGTATTGCATTATGTAGCATATTTTGTATTACTCTGCTAAACCAGAAATCTTCTGTAAAATCAACTATCTTTTAAAAGTAAATTTGATATTAAGTATTATATACTCCATGCATGGAATATCTAAAAGAATCTAATCAGAGAGCATTAAAGGGCAAGGAAATCTGTCAAAGGGCAAGGAAAAGTAGATGGTATATTAAAAAGGAGAATAAGCCAGCATTTTTTGAGATATTCTACATAATATAATTATTAAACTGTATTGTATTTATAGGAAGAAAATTTTGTTCCAGCATATTTTCAGGTTGTTGCACAGTAACAGGAAGAAAGTCTCAGAATGACTCTAAGAACAAAATCACATTAAAATTATGAATTTAATATTTAAATAAAGATTAGTTATAGGAAATTAATATTAAAATAATTTGTGATCGTCTAATGGGCAGCCCTCAGAAATTCTAGCTATATTTTATTTGTTTTATTTCCTTATTTTGTTTACTCTTATTTAGTCTAGTAAAACCAGATCACCATTTTTTAAGTGGCAAATCAAATAACCATAAGCATTGTATGGAAACCATGAAGGTGTGACAAAGGCCTCTCAGAGGGTACTGGAATATCTACTAAAGATAGTTTTTTAAATGCTGTAGTTCACAATACTTCATCAGTTCTTCAGTTTTAAGTCAATTCATTATCACCAGATAAAGTTTATACAGCTCTCTTGTACTCAGATCTATCAGAAAGACTGTCTAGGGATTACTAAGCAGTGACCTCATATGACATGCTATTGATTTCAAATTGAAACCTAATTCCTAGCTCTACAAAAGGACCATAGCCCAGTCTACCACTACTGTGCCTGAAAAGAAGTGTGAGTAGTGTAAATAAATTTATTTTCTTGGCCATTGCACTTGATGAATTGAAAAGTCCTTTCGACATCTTCCAGTTTGTCAGTGTTAAATTTTGAAAAAGGTAGCTCAAGGTTCCCTTTAACTGCTAAGCAGAAGTTAAGGGAATAAATTTACTTTTTCTATGATTCATATTCATTGCTACATTGTTACTCAGAAATTAAACAAAAGGGGAATTAGGTAAATTCAAGTAATGTTTAAGAAATTATGACACATTTAGTCCTGAAATGGCTACAAATCAAAAATAGTTCACTATATACTCTTACAACATTTTTCAATGCCTTCAAAGATTTATTTTTCTCTTTTTCTTTTAATTGTTGCAGAGTTAATCCTATTCTGAGTGTTTATAAATCCCTTCAGCCTCAGTAGAGTTTGAAGCTGAAGACACTGAACCTCTGTCAGGATATGCCTCTCTCAGGTCTGGTAAGCAGAGGAAGTTCTACAGTTACAAGCATTTGATAAGGCTGAAGGAAGCTAATGCAAAGTATGTCAGTCAAATGTCTTCCACACTAAATACATATGGAAAAGAATTCCCTACTGAAACTGTTGAATCTTTTCTCTGAATCTAAAGAAATCAAGATTTCAACTGCAGGACCAGAATTTGCTTCATCAAAACAAATCACAAATAAGTCCATCTGCCTATTTTTGTCATCTCTTATCAAGCAAAATCCAGTCCAAGCAACCTGGAAATAGAACATGAATACAGTGGTCTCACATAATCAGGTGTCAGTGATGTTTTAAAAGACACAAGCAATAACTGCTATATGGACTGAGAAGAGAAAAACTCCATTCTCAGTAATGAATGTTTTCGAGGAATATTTTACTGAGCCAGGTGGAATGTAATACAAAAAATACAAATTAAGATAGTCAATGTCAATGTGTGACTAACACTGTTCAAAACTCTAGACAGTGTGAGAACAAATACTAGAACAAATACTAGAACAGGTAGTGAAATATCATAGCAACCTCACCACCAGGAAAAAATAACCAAGCCAGCTGGGGATGCAGTTCTATAAGTTGAAAGAAGTATGTAAATAGCATTTAGTGAGTCTGAGGCTTCTGGAAAAAAAATATTATTGTGAAGAAATATGATCTAAAAATTGGTGAAATAAAATGCCTAAGAGCCCTGATTTGAAAAAGCAGGAATCTTTCCCTTATTTTGTGCAGAGTTCACTTGTCATTTGCAGTTTATTCCCAAAAGGATTAAAATTACGTGTTCCGTACATGTTCTTATCATGAGTATCAGCTGCTGCATACTCTTGTGCCTATGCTAAAATACAGATTAACATGGTTTTTTCCCCTCTAGTGTCTCTGCATGCATATGCTTCAGAGTTTCTTAGCAGAGAACAGGTTAGCAGAGAACAGTTTAATATCTGGAAGAGCAGCAAGAAAAAAGTACTTTTGTCATCTTGGTCTGGAAAAACCCATTTTCAAATACTGGTAGACTAGATCAAGAGCCAGTAAAGGTTATTTAATAACAGTTTCTCAATATAGTAAGGCAGATAAAAGTTGATCTATACATAAGTTGTAAAATCTGTTGAGAGTAAAATATGAGATGGGAAGAATTAGAATAGTGGTAAATACTTAAAACATTATACAAAGAAAATAAAAATCTTGAACAGGGATCAAGCCAAAAGTCACAGCAGGATTTTTTAAACTTTATTTTATTTTTATTTTTTGACCTTCGTTCAGAAAGCAGGTCTAAGGAATTTCATTGCTGACCTCACATTCCAGAGAGAATGCAATAAAGAACATATGATTACATAACACTATATTAACATTTAACAAAATTCTTCTTTACCTGTTTTATGATTGCTGACCTATGAAGCAATTTATTAATAACTAAAATTTTAATGCATCTGCTGTATTTAGCTTTTGATCAATAATATGTCTTGTAACAGTCTTGACACAGGAAGACAGAGAAATTGCTCTGCAAACAACCTCTTAACTAAGTCTCTGATAAGATTAATTTATTAAAAGTAGAAACTTCTGCCACAGTTGTCATTATTAATTGTCAGATCTTGTTAGATAGTCTGTGCTATCATGTGGGACTCGCCTTTGCTGATCTTACTTGTCTTGAATGATACTTAATTCATCGATCATTCCTTGCATTGTTTAAACATGTTCTATTTGAATCCCTTTATAATTATTATTAAAGTGTCATCTCAGCCTCCTTTTATATTCTCTCTCAGTACATGATCTCATTAACAATCATTATAACAAATTTTGGTTTCTGGTAACATTTTCATACCAGCAATAAATCATTTTATAGTTTTGTTTTGTTCTTTCTTTTAATTTTCCTTCACTTCCTTTTTCTGCTTTGAGAACAGCTGTTTGATGTTTAAAACTAGTGAATGCTAATATTTTTATCTGATCTCACACGTGTTGACACTGATATGACTGATGTCTGAAACCAAATGTCATCCCTAATGCTAAGCTGATGACATGTGGCTTACTCCCAAGAAAAACACCTTTCTTCAGTAGCATTCAAGGAAAGATCTGATACTTGGAGCTGACTAGTGAGCAGAATGTTTTCTTTTTTTTATGGGCAGGATATTTCACCAATCTTTTACAACACTCAAAATCATTAGAAGTAATGCTTACCTGAAATCCTTTTCAGCATTTTCACTTTCTAGGAAAAAATTCAATTACATATCAATATTATCATTATTTGAACTTTTTCATAAATTTTTGTTATTAGTAGAAAAAAATAGCAGCATTTCATTTGGAATAGACTAGTAATGTTGAAGTAAGTCAAAAATACCACTTTAGGGACATAACTTGAAGAAAAATATTCCTTATGTTCACACAATACAGATTGAAAACAAAACCATGTAAAGGAACATATTTTATAGTCACCATGGCCAGGTGACTCTTTTATTTTTATTACAATAACACTCAGACTTAAAATAGACTCAGACTCACTGATCTAAGCACTGGAGAAATACATGAAAATGTTCTGTCTCAGAGAGTTCTGATCCAGAAATTATTGGTTTTGAGCATTTTTACCCCAATTTTACCATCATTTCAAGGCTTTTACAGATTGATTGACTAAACATCTGTACCAATGGTCTTGATACAGTAGGATGTTTTCTAGTGTTAATGTCAAACAGAAGAAGGATATGAATACATCCTGAGCAGTGCCCAATGTTCTATAATTATCAGTAATACACTTAGACATTGCAGTGGCATCTTCAGCTGGATGGATATAAGGAGAATCCAAAGACTTCAGAGTGAGAAATATAGGAGCAACCCATATCAGTCAAGAAAAAGTAAAATCTCTCTTCCATCTACCATTTTCATCTCCAAACACTCACATATCTGAGTCTCTTCAATGCTTTTGCTGCTTTATTGGCTGTTGTGGGCAGATAACCCAAACACCATGTGCCCCTGGCAGCCCACTGGAGGTATGGTATCACTTATGACCCTCAGCTATCAGGGACTGAGTTGCCATATGGGAATGTTGCTGCTCATGTCTCCTATTGCCTCAATAAAATTTTGATTTATAACTTATTGTCTGACTCCATTACTGTTTGGACCACACCACCTCAGATCATCTTTTTTTAGTGCTATTTCTCTCATCTGCAGTCATTGTGAATATTTTCCATTCAATTTCTTTTGCATCTCCATACTCAGAAAAACTGTGGTTTGCACGTCTTTCCCTTTTTTTACTGAAATGACTCACAACTTTTTAAAGTTTAAACTTTGAGTTAAGATTTTTATTAAGTGGTTTTGAAATTGCAAAATCAATGAAAAGGACAAACTTATGCTGAGATGTAAAACTGAAGCAGTGTCTCTTGTGAATCACAACTAGAAAAAGAAAATAAACAACTAGATGAAAAAACCTAACTAAACCATTCATGACAGCAAAAGGAATTCAATAAATAAGTCAGTCCAGGTAAAACTGAAACAGAGAATCATACATAAAAGAATGAAAGAGATTTTTCAGGACACTGCAATAACAGCAACCACTTTTAAATAAAGTAAGTGCAATAGAGAAGAAGTGAAAATATTTATCCCTTCTTGATTCCCAAATGGAGTAAAAAAAAAAACAACAACGAAACCCTGCGAAAATAACACTTTATTAGACCCTAATTCAAAGTTAGTCTGAATCATCAAATTACTTTTCATTAAATTACACAAACCAATTCAAACTTAATAAAGCACATTGGTTGTATTAGAACAACAAATTGACTCATTCACCTTTTCTCAAAACTTTATTTCATAGAGTATTATTATAACCTTCCTCCCCCAAATTCTCATATAGATAGATGTTCTTCTTGTGGAAATATGCTCCAGGTCTTTCATTGAGAGGACTGTCACAATTTTCATAGCAGCCATATGCTTCTTGTAACTTTTACAGGCAATTAAGTCTCCATCCTTCTTTTTTATCTTCTTCTTCTCTTTATACAAAGAATGACATGTCTTGTTTTGCTAAATTATAGCTTGTCAGCATGCTTTGTAACAGCCAAGAATGCTTGAAGAGACAGGCAAAATACACAGGCCTAGCTTTCCTTAACAGATAAAAGTCACCTTTTTTATTATTATATATATGCATGAAAATAATTATTTTTTAAAATTAACTGTTACTTTGGTTGAATATATTCTTGATACAAAACACAGTGAAAGAATAGTGACATGAATTCTTGAGAGACTTTTCAAAGCCATTGTACAGTACACTCTGATGTTAATATTATTTCTCTTCAGCTCTAATATATTATAATTTGTGTTAAACTATTTTATATTGTAAATATAGACATATTATGTTATAATAATGTTTTCCCAGTGTTTCTAAAAAACACATATAATATACTTTGTGCCTTGCAGCAAAAAGATATTGATTTTATCAGATGGAAAATTCCAGAATGGTTGATTCTCAATGTTTTCTTAAATTCTGTTTACATAAAAAATGACAGAAAGATCAATAAGCAAATTAAAGTATGGCAGTTTTGAAGCTGGATGTCTCAATTTTGCCAGGTATGCTTCACCAGTATTCTGTGCTCTGTTCAGATTAATCAGATCATAATAAACAAAAGCAGCTCTTTAAAAATGGTCTGATATTTTTATAAAAATGTCAGTATATTTTTGGAATTTAGGGAAGAGAAAATCGGAGTTAATGTAGCTAGAAATAAAGTAATAACTGCCTATATGCTATAAAGCTAGGATTATGAAAGACAGAATATTTGTTTGTTTTTACTTTTAGAGTAACAGGCTTTGATATTATGCTGTTGGCAGCCACTTCAGATAATTTAACATTTCCTGATGTTGAGAAGATATTTTAAGTGGTATCTAAGAATAAAATGTAAAGTTTCTTTTACAGCACTTTTTTTATTTTATTAATATATTTGTAACAAAACTTTAACTAATTGATTTTGATATTTCAATCATGTGGTTTGTCACTAGATACAGTTTAATCTATAAAACCTTTCTATTGATTTGAGATCAATACCTGATATTTGATTTTACTGTTATTTCAGAATTTATTCAATCTTCTCAAATTTTTCAAGTTTCCATTTGAAAACAATGTTTCTGGATGCTGACCATTAAAAAAAAACACAAAACCTTTCTTTGAGTTAATGGGCAGAGAGATATTTCTGTTCATGGAAGTTTAGTAATTAAAAAAAAAAAGCTTTTTTGTTTTGTTCTGAAACAGAAGCAGATTCCTAATTTCTTTCAAAAGATAGGTTATATCAGTGAGAAATCTCTATACTCAGTTGCCATGGACTTCCTAGAGGACACTTTAGGTGCATCCTCTGGTACTGTGTAATTGGGATAAAAAGAATAAAGTTATTTAGTAATAAAAACCCTAAACTGTGAAAGATCCTTAAATTTCAAAGCCTCAGTTCCTAGAACAAACTTGTTTCTGACTCTCAACAAAAGACCAGAAGATGAGTGGATGGATGAGAAGGCAGACAGCAAAGACGTGTGGGTGGAATCTGTTAATGAAAGAATTAAAAAATTCTTCCTAGGTACTTCCAAGACATTGCAAAGATTGCCAAGTATTTTGTCTCATTAATCAGTTGGTAATTCTGTAATTTCTTGGAATGTCTTTCTCACCCTAGTATAATCAGGATCACAACAGAAGAATATTAGCATATTGGGTTTTTGTGATCTAAACTTTTAATATCTACAAATCGTCCCCTCTCCCATTCTCACGTTAATTAGTTTTCTCTACACTGTCCAAAATTTCTCTGTCTTTTCTGAAATACAGACTCCAGAGGTATTCTATCTAGATTACCCAGTCTAATCATATAACTAATATGCATGACATTAGTAGATTGCATGTGCAGGATTTCCTTTCTCTTTACATATTGATAAGAGATGAAAATACTGATTATTTTGTACTGATTACTAATGTGTACGTACAGATCAGCATAAGAAACATCCAACTGAAATCTCAATTAATTTGCCCATATAAGACAAAAATTTATTTAATTGTTTACAGAACAAGAACGCACAAATATTTCATTACAAGTGAAATTTTCTTGGAGAATGTTTTTCTCATGACACATAATAGAAAATGGTTATGTTTTCTCTCAACCCACTATAACTATAGTGTAAATAAGCTATTGTCAAAACTTGTGCACTAGATTACAATAGTGAAACAATGAGAATTTTGTGGTTTTGCATCTTAAATTTTACAAATTTTGCAAAATTCAAACCACATTTCATAGCTGCAATTTGTTTAGAGGAATATTTATGCTAGTGAAAAGTCAATACTAAACAATCATTATTATATCTCATAGAATCCTTCTGGACAAAATGTCCAGCATGCATCTAGATAAACACATCATGTGGTGGGTGAGCAGCTGGCTCACAGCTCAGGCACAAAGTGTTACAGGGAATGGGGTGACATCAGAGTGGTGACCTGTCACTAGTGGGGCTCCACAGGGCTCCATCCTCAGCCCTGTGCTCTTCAACATCTTCATAAATGACTTGGACACAGGACTGGAAGGGACTGAGCAAGTTTGCAGATTATGCAAAGATGGGAGGAGCTGTTGACTCCCTCAAAGGCAGGGGCACGCTGCAGAGAATCCTCAACAAATCAGAGGGTTGAGCAATCACCAACCATGTGAAGATCAACAAGGGAGAATGCTGGATTCTGTACCTGGGGATGGGACAACACTGGATGTAGGTTCAAACTGAAGAATGAGATGCTGGAAAGCAGTGCCACAAAAAGAGACCTGAGGGTCCTGGTCAGTGGAAAGTTGGATATGAGCCAGCAGTGCCCTGGCAGCCAGGAGGGCCGAGCGTGTCCTGGGGGCATCAGGGACAGCATGGCCAGCCGGGCAAGGGAGGGGATTGTCCTGCTCTGCTCGGAGCTGGGGCAGCCTCACCTCCAGTGCTGGGGGCAGTTCTGGGCACCACTGTTGCTGTTAATATCAGATTAGCTGTTGGAACAGTGAAAGGAAGCACAGCAACGTCTCTCGTCCAGACAGAGGAAAAAGGCATTTTATTGTAACACTGCATTCCTTATGTACACTCACTCGCTAAAGCAAGAATAGAATACAGCTCATTGGTTAGAGCGAGCAACATCTCTTGCACAGATGTTTTCATTATAAACAGAGTTCTCAAAATACACACTCTGTAAACAGTAGCAGATGCCTTTGTTTGCTCCTGGGAAAACCTCTGCCCCCAGGCCAATGCCTGGGAAAGCTCTCTGCTCTCATGCAGCTTTCCCAGGCTACTGTGCATCCACACACCACAATATAAAAACATATAAATCTCTTACACAGCATTTAAGGAGACCAATAAAAATTATGAAGTGCTTTTAGGGGAAGCTGTATGAGGAGCAGCTGAGGTCCCTTGGTCTGTTCAGCCTGGGGAAGAGGAGACTGGGGGAAAACATCACTGCAGTTATAACTTCCTCATGAGGGGAAGAGCAGGGGCAGGCACTGATCTCTGCTCTGTGGTGACAGTGACAGGACCCAAGGGAATGGCCTGAAGTTGTGTCAGAGAGGTTTAGGTTGGATATTAGAAAAAAATTCTTCACCCAGAGGGTGGTTGGGCACTGGAAAAGGTTCTCCAGGGAAGTGGTCACAGCACCAAGCCTGACAGAGTTCAAGAAGTGTTTGAACAATTCTCTTGGTCACATGGTGTGAGGATGGTACTATACAGGGACAGGAGTTGGACTCAGTGACCCTTGTGGGTCCTCTCCAACCCTGGATATTCTGTGATTCTGTCAGACCGATTCGAATTTTAAGTCCTCTCATGATTTCAAGCCCAAGAAAGGAAGAAAATAGATCCTTTCTCTGTAAGTAAAGTGGAAAACCCTAATGAGTTTTGAGTGAGCAGATTAGAACACACAACTGGAGACTTCACGTTTACTGAGAATCTCATGCAATAAAGTTACTACTGAGATTATAGTAGGATTCCAAAAAAAAATGGCATTCTTGTATGATTCCATAAAATTATTTCCTCCTGTCTTCTGTGATGCACCTAATCAGAAAACATGTTTTATGTTATATAAAGCATTCAGGTGGTAATTTCTGAAGGGACTGAAGGGAAATAGTGCAGAAAAAAACCCTAATACAGCCATGATTCTGAATCTACCAGCTCTTTCAAAACTGTATGGATGAAAAAACAGAGAGGTATTTGTGCTTTCATAACAAAGAATGTGGTAGTTCATTCTGCATAGTGTAAGGATAGAAGTTTTATTATTTAGAGAAACTATCAGGGACTTCTCTAATCCCAATTTGTGTTCTCAGTCTTGGTTCAGGAGGTAAAAATCATCACCTTAAATAAAAAACTTTTAAATGTAATCCTAGAACATCTGACTTTGGAAATGTCAACTTAAGACTTTAACCTCATGACTGCAAAACTCAAAGCAAGTAGGTACTGAACTGTCACTAAGAGTGTAAATATAGGAAAGAAGACACTAAAAATCCAGGATAAGAACTCTTGCCAACCACGTGCTTTCTTGAATTATACATTAAAACAGCTTATACTATAAGAGTATCATCTTGTGAGTAGCAAGGTTGAGAAAACTACAGAGCAAAGCACATCACTTCTGACACCTAAGTTGCAAATGAGATGACAGTCATAAATTGATTTCACAAAAAAAAAGGACTGAAATTGCTATCTGTTCACCCGTTAAAATTCCCTCCACATTAATAATCAGGATTACCTGATATTCTGAGATCTACAAGAGGTAACACGCTTTAGAAAAGTGTATCAGGAATGTAGGCAAATCTAACATGCCTAGTGAAAGTAATGATGTGTAATTAGAATATGAAGTTAAAATTGCATCTCTTCTTAACTTTTCTCAAAACATGAAATAAATTCATTTTCTTTGAGGTTAATAAAGCATTGCACGAATTCAATAGCCCTTTCAGTTATTGAGAGTGAGAGTACTAATTAGCAATTTCTAGGAGAAATATGAATAGATTTTACTCCTATAATAAATCTCCAAACAAAACACTCCACATTTTAAAATTATTCTTAACAGATAAGGATAGTTGGAATCATCAGTCTTCCCTTTTCAGGGATTGCTTCTGTAATGGAATTTCTCTGCCTGCTTTTTCTCTTCTGCATACACACTGTGCACAAATATTATACAAAAAAAAAGATAATGATTTCGATCAGAAAAAAAATATTATTGCACCTTATTGTTTATAGGGATTGTGATAGACAAAAATGCTGTACATAGTTTGCAAACACAAATTATAAGAAACTGGAAATATTTAGTGGGATAATTTTTAATACTTAGAAGAAAAGTAAGTGTTGCTCCTGTGTTCAAAAATCTGGTAAAATGCATGAACAAAACTGAATAATTCTATGCACAAGTTTGTTAATCAGAATAAACTCACCTAAGATATTTTACAAAATTTTACTGATTAGAAATATCTTATGCTATCATTGCTAACACTGTAAGATTAATCATGTTTTTAAAAGTATTAATTTCCTTGAATTATTTGACTCTTTTTGGATAATTATATGGGGTTTTAAAAATAATATTAATCAATATAACTCAATTAACTTCTGAATTTATAGCTGTCCACAAGACATATGCAAATAAAATAAACTACAGTTATCAGAGTGGCTGGAAAGCCATCTGTTGGAAAAGGAGCTGGGGGTGCTGATCAACAGCCTGCTGAACATGAGCCAGTGTGTGACCAGGTGGCCAAGAAGGCCAATGGCACCTGGCCTGTACCAAAAACAGCGTGGCCAGCAGGACCAGGGCAGTGACTGTTCCCCTGTACTCGGCATTGTTGAGGCCAGACCTTAAGTCCTGTGTTCAGGATTTTGGGCTCCTCAGCACAAGAAAGACATTAAGGTGATGGAGCAGATCCAGAGAAGGGCAATGGAACTGAGAAAAGGATGGAGCACAAATCTTAGAAGGAGCAGCTGAGGGAGCTGCCTGGAGAAAAGGAGGCTCAGGGGGAATTTATCTCCTCTACAACCCCTGAAAGTAAGTTCTAGTGAGGTGGCCATTGGTGTCTTCTTCCTAGAAGCAAGAGATAGGAAAAGAAAGAGTGGCCTCAAGTAGGGCCAGGGGAGGGAATCTTTCCTTACCAAAAGGGCAGTAAAGCATTGAAACAGGCTGTCCAGGGAACTGGTTGAGTCCTGAAGGTATTTAAAAGATGTGTAGTTGTGGCACTTAGGGACATGGTTTAGTGGCAGGCTATGCAGCTCTAATGTAATTGTTGGAACTGATGATCTTACAGGGAAAAAATAGTAAAATGTTTCCATCATGACTGTCCTGAAAGAGTGGAAAGGAGTGAGAACAATAAAGTAGAATTTATCAGACGTTATTTGATAAAAAAAGGCTGAAATTCACATGTAATGCCACTATATTATGTTGTCTTTAAAACACAATACATAGTTTCCATCATTACATCTAAATTAATCTGGCATTTGCTGGGTGAGCTTTTGTGGTATTGAAAAATGCCTTGTTGTTTTTCTAGGATCAACATCAGCTATTTTTTGGTCTAATATAAGCAACAAAACCTGTGAGTGTGAGATTTTTCTAAGGACATTTTCATCTCATTTGCTTTGTAGAAACTAGATTCTAGTCCAGAGCTTTTGAAGATAAAAGAGATCTAACTTACTTAGGTTAGCTTTGATTTTAAACCACTTCTGCATCAAACCATTGTCTCTTGTATTATTGTTGCTGTAGAAAATCAATAAATGTATTCAGCAGTTATGCTTATTATATTTGTTATATTAATCCTTAGAAATTACTAAAAAAAATCTTTTTACCTACAAAATACCATGGGATTATTTTAATGCTATAAAGGTGTGACAAATATTAACAGGTGCTTATGATATTCCTAGCACCTGTCATACTGATATTTAAATTCACTGAAATATACCAAAGGAATAAAACTTGCTTGTTTCAGCAGAATGAGTTTTGTCAAATGTTAAGACTTTCCAGGTTTACATTTTAATGGTTAAATTTCAACACAGAAACTAGTGAACAATATAAATTAATGTTTTGTAGTAGGCTAAATGAGTTGATAAAAATGTGATATACCTGCAAACCTGACTTGCAACTCTTCATCTCTTCTAGAAATTGCATAGTTTCCCAGGCAATAGAGCACTACAAATTAATTTTGACTTTGATAGTAGGGTACACAAAGTATTTAGAGACATAATTATCAAGAGACTAAAGAAATGACATGATGAGAGACCTTGAAAGAATATGAACTGTAGAGCTAAAATATATGAAAGCCACTTGTACAAGATGAGGAGATCTAAATGAGTTATTATCACTCAGAAAGGAAATCTTGAAATTACTGTAGGCAACCATCTGAAAACATCTCTTGAAGTTACTACTCCTTCATGTAATAGATGCATTATAATGGATGTCATAATAGGATTCTGAGAAAATCAAGGAATTGTGATAAGAAGTATGGAATTGTTTTGAAGCAAATGAGACTGAAAAAGTAGGACAAAGTAGTAGATGAAGGCTGCTATAGAAGTGAATTAGAAAAGAGTAATCTACCATAAGTGAATGATTTTGACTATTTGTAATTTTCTGCAACAGTTGAATTAGAGTGTATTCAGTAAAATATTTAACAAGAAGCTTCAAAGCTTGCAAAACAAGTACTTCTTCACATGCTTGTGAATTGTAGAAGTCTGTTATAGGATGCTACATAGACCAGAAGTATATATGAGTTCCAGATAGTTTATTCAAATTCACGCAAACTAATATAATCTGCAGAATGAAACAGATTTTTTTGAAATTATCTCCATTTCAGCACAATGTTGAAACACATCACATCATCAAATATGCTTTCTAAGAAAGAGGTGTTCCCTACAATAACAGAGATGGCATCTGAGCAGGAGGGACTTCTGTTTTAATGAGTCAAGTACTTCCTAATCACAAAATTAGACAAGGCAATTTTTGTCACGTAAATATGTAAAGCTATTGCAAGCTGCAAGAGAGTGTTTGGTTATTACTTACTATTGACACTTAATGGAGACTTTTTTTTTCTCTCAGAATAAAAATAGCTTTGTACAGAAATGGTGTCACCAGCCATATCCAGTATAGGAAATAATATTAAGCGTTAAGGGACTGGACTCATCTAGGAAAGTTATAAAAGACAGGGAGGAGGGCAAGGATGGGAGGGTGGCCCAGGGCAGGCAGGGCTGTGCCACCCGAGCAGAGAAGCAGAGCAGAGCAGAGCAGGATGGCCACAGCAGCACATCCTGCCAAGCACCAGCAGCACCGGGCAAGGGGGAGGTGATGGGGGAGGCTGAGGATCAGCCTGGGGAGCAGAGCCAGCACATCAGGATGGGCAGGAGCAGAACTGGGCTGGGGGACACCCATGGCAGGCTTCAGACAGGGATGTGACATTCAGATCTGAGCTCAACTCGAGCCTCTGAACACAGGGACTGGGGGATGTAAAGGGGATGAGTGTTCACCCTAGAAAAGGACCAGGGGAGACTGACTGGAGCCATTTTCCATTTACTCTTAGTTACCCTATGTGGATAAAGGACCAACAATTTATTATTTTTGGCCATTTATACATCTAATTTTGCCATCAGCAAGTTATAAATTTCAAGTTTCTTAATCTCCAAAGTTTTTGTGACTGATAACAGTTTTCTGGAAGATTTTTTTTCTTAAATGTATGTATTAGTTTTGTAAAGGAAGCACGTTTAGCAATTTTTCCTTTAGTCTTCTGATTTTTCCTATCTTTTTAGCTCAGTAACTTCCTTTCATAAGGAACTATTTATTTTTAAGATACCAGTGAAGAAAAACATAGTAGATGCAGCCATCAGATGGGCAATATCAGTAAGAGTTCTGGCTTACACCGTGAACTTCTGTGCACTCATGGCAGCCAGATATAATTAATATTAATCAAACCATTAAATTTAATTCAGCCTTCATTCTCTTGGCATGACAAGATCCCAAGACCTGTCATGAACAGCATTAGAATAATCATTTAATTCTGTTAAGATGAGCTGAAATTTTACTGTAAGAGCACACCATGTCCCTTGCTTAGTTAATTCTTCTGCTCAGTTCCTCATAACTCCAACATGCTGAATTAGCTTAGTTTTCTATGGTAAGACTCCCCTTTTTCTGCAGTTCTACCTCCGAAGCTGCTAAAAGGCCACCTAAAGATTTTCACAGCACAGAAATACAAAATCTTGTAAAAAAAACCAAACAAAACACTGCTGGATTTTTTTTCTGTTTGCTTGTATTTCATCACTACTTAGGAAATTCTCTTTGTCGCTGCAGCAACAGCTTTTAACAGCTCCACATTGTGAAGACAAACTATACCCATGACAAGTTTCCCAAAATGTGTCACTGTTTGCTGCTGGGCCAACATCTCAATGCCTGCTACTTGGTGTGGCTTGGCTGCTGGAGCTGGGGACCAGCAGAATATCAGCATGGCTGAGGGCATCCCTGTCCTGCTGGCAGCCACTGGCAGAGGTTACCAGGCAATCTGCAATGGCCACCACAGCCAGGGCCAAACCCCTGCCCATGGGGTCTGTGCTACTTTTTGTGGAGCTGTTGGCTCTTGTTCCCTGCCAGAGAATGTATTATTTGCAATGCAGGCTGAGCTTCACCATGGGCTGGACTTGGAAGGCATGGAGCTGTGGCAGCCTTGTCTCTCTTGGACGCTTTCTGTTGGCTGATTTAACAAATTCTCTACAAGTGTCTCTAAAAGAGACTTCTCAGTCTGTGATGAAGAATGCTTTAAAAATACGTTGAAGGGATCATACGCTAAATTTTAACTAGTTTATGTAACATTATGCACACACAGAAACTAGAACTCTGTTTTCTTTTTGACTGTTCTTTTTGATTGTTGTTGGAATAGGTATTTTGCAGTTCTCTCATTTTAACTTTCTCAGCTTCACCCTTTAGTATCTTTCCTATGGTGGCAAACATTGGAGCTCATGATGACCAAATTTGAATGAAACTAGATGTAGATGTACATTATTCAAAATTGCATATATATCTATAAAAGCCAAAAAAAATTGTAGAGATTAAAATAGTGAAAATTATACATTATCTCAGGTCTGACTTCTAGAAATACTGTACTGATTGTTGACTCATTAGAAAGGAGATATTCCATGGTATTTTATTACTTTCTGCTTATTATTTTACTATGCTTTCCTTCCAGTTATATTCTCTTCATGTTGTCTGCCTGAGACCAGTTTTCCTATCAATGCTAATGGTCTTCCTGAATTATTTCTTTCAAGATAGTTTAATCATATGCATTCACAAATTTTGGCTGCAGTTCTATCCATTTACAAAGGATCTAAAAAGGGCAAACAATGAGAGGCCGTTTTCTCATTGAAAAGCTGAAACATGATTTCAGCCTGTGCTTACTGCCCCCCCCACCAAAAAAACAAAAACAAAAAAAAAAGA
>VZTT01012000.1:77098-116557 GCA_013400855.1 Buphagus erythrorhynchus | reverse complement strand
AGAAATCACTGCACAGCCAGGCTATGTCTTTGAAAGCAAAGGGGCTGCTGAGATTATGAAATTCTCGAACATTTTCTCAGCAAGGCTGAGCCAGGGCATAAGGAGATGCGTGAGCCCATTAATCATTCCAGGGCAGCTGCCAGCTCCCTGACTTTAATTGTGACTTTCTAATATTTACCCTCTTTGGAGGTTTTTTTGGTCCTGCTGATAAAGGATTTCATTCCTCTCCCGTGAAACTGTGCAGAGACAGCAGAGGTGTGAGCTTAATTCAAGGTTGCTGAATGACTTGCAGCTACTGGGGGAAATTATGTTACTCAGCATTGTTTTCCTCCTGAAATTGTTGCCTTGGCAGCATCTTCAGGACTTCTGCATATTTGTCTCTTTAAATTTCCTGTTCCTCAGACTGCTCTACCTTCACAGTTTCCAGTCACTGCATTTTTATTAAAGATCTCCATGGAAGTAAACAGTCTCAGAGGGTGCATCCTTCCAATATCCCTGGCTTGAGAGGAGGAAGCAGGAGTGGAAGTGTTTCTTAATAAAGGGAAGATTGGAAAGTATGCTATCAACAGTGTAATAGGCTGAAAAATCATTCATGTGAACTCAGACTATGTCTCAAATGACAGACTATAAAAGATTATTATGCTTAAAAGAGCTCCTTTCACTCACCATGATGTGTCTGTCTGGGGACAACCTTCGGTGCTCACTTGCAAACAAGCCAAACACAGAATTGTGAGTTTTCAAGCCTGCATGTGCCTCTTTTACCCCTCCTAGCTGTCGCTCACTGCCCTCTTCCCAGCAGGAAAATCCAGGAGTGTTTGTGGGAGGAGAAGGAACAAAACAGACTCATCCTCCAGTACTTGGAAGGTGGCAATAGTCTACAAAAACTCTGTCTTCTATGGGGTGGTGGATGAACTGGGCTTTTCAGGGGAAGTTTTCTTCCGGCTTCACCCACCTGCATAACTGCAAATACAATAAAAGAAATTTTCTGGAAACTGCCTTCTCATTCTGCATTTAAAGTGTTGCAAACTATTACCAAGCACACAGAAGACAATGGAGCTGAATCTGAGTGTTTATGCCAATATATATACTTTGATTTATGTGGCATTGATCACCTCTTTATAATAGAGTTAATGTGAGGGTCATCTACCCCCCTCAACACAGCTTGATGCTGCATTGCTTTTGCATCCGGTTACTCTATCAGTTCAATGTGCAGCTCTTAGTCGACTCTGAATATCCTTTGTAGGTCAGCTGCCATGCAGGGAGCCTACATGTGTGCAGGGCTTAATTGGTCTCTCAGCTCTTTCCCATTCTCTACTTTGTTTTGCTTACAGAGCTCATCCTTTCTCTTCCATTTCTCTTTCCCAGGAGGAAGGCAAGACAATGATGATGATGATGCATCCTCCACTAATGGACCCTGCTGAGACAGTGATTTTGGCTGCAAGGGAGACTTTATGGGCATCTTGTACTTCACATACCAGCCTTCCTGAGAGAAAAAAGTAAAAGGATCACACATTTCCATTGATCTGCCTTTTTTCCAGGGACCATTGCTGAAAATCTTTCCGCCCTGCAATATCTGTAAATAAGCCTGGACTTGGCTCTTGCCCTCCAATCCCACAGCATCTCCCACAAAGCATAAGGCAGTATGATCACTTTTTATCGATTTCTCAGAGTTTCAGAACAGAGAAAATAAACATGAAGGTTATTAGCTGTGAGCTATGAAAGATGTTACATTAGCTAGGTTTCTAAACCATTCAGAGCTGAAAGAGATTTTTGGAAGGCACTTAGTTCCTCCTTAAAATCTCATCCTTACCTAATAAATTCTAGTTAGATGACAATGCACAAACTTGATGTAACTTCATACAATGAATGAGCAGGGACTCATTGTTAGAGTCTAGGGATAATCTCACTGTGTTTAAGAACCTTACCCTCTCTTACTTTCTGTCATACTCTTTTTTCCATAATAATGATAATAGGTCTTCTTAAATTATAATTATGTTGATTCATATCCTAGGAAAAATGCAGTTCACTCCTAGTTAATTAGTCAGACCTTTTAAAATCTGATTGGATTTTCAATAGCAAAAGGAAAGACAAACAATAAGATCTCACTTCATGTCTAATACCAGTTTAGACTGTGGATGCAGTTCAAACTCTGCAAGGCTTCTGGTGGGAATGTTTCACAAAAGACACTTTGTCTCCTTTGGAACAAATGCCACCAAATAGTGGAATTTATTTCTTAACTATTTTTCCAGGGCCCCTCTATTTCCAGCATGCTCAAACACTTCACATAGCGATTTGCTTCTTTGGAATGGCATGAGGGAGGACCAGCAGTGGGGATTTACTTTCTATGCATGGCATGGTTTACCTCATCTGCATGAGCTCTTTCTTGTTCCTAGGATACACTAGCTTGACTTAATTTATGGGCTTGCTTTATTATTTTTTCCCTTTGGCTGAGATCTGTTTTGACTTTCCCACTAAGCTCCTTTTGAGCAGGGGCAAAACCAACAGCACTGAATTTATTTAAGTGGAATTAAAGGGCAGTCCTTGTGTATGAAGCTGGGGCTGGGCTGCTAAATCATGCTCAGCCTCCTGAGGTGCTAAAAAACCTCATGTTTCATTCAAAAGCCAACTGCAATGAATAGCAGAGGACCACTTCTGAGAACTGCAGTGGGGCTCTAACACCAGAAGCACAGAATGACAGATAGGGCTTTAGGAGATGATGGGATATAAAATGAAAAGAGGAAAGAATTGACCAACCACATTACATTAAGGTCCCTAGTTTTGTTGCCCAGGAAGCAACTTGTGGAAGATGAACTAGTCCCTCTGCTCCTGCGGTACAATGGTGACTTTTGAAAATGGGTGAGGTAGTTAATGCACATATAAACATTGAGCCACTTTCACTAACAAAAATGAAATTTGCCATCTTCAATGACATTATGAATTGCAAAGAGGGACCTTTCTGTACTGAATCATCAACTGATTGTCCTTGAAAATTCACTCCTACTTTGCATCTGTGGATATTTTTCTTGTTCATATGCATGCTGTGTTTTGATTTTCCTTGTCCTCTTTTAAAATGAGAAGCAAACTGGAGTTTTCATCAGAAGCATGTAGAAATGCAGTGACTGGACTCGAGAGAAGTGTACAAAAACACAGGGGTTTTGTGAGCATACCAAGGGTACTAGGCATGGAAGAAGTACATCTACCCAGCAAAAGAAGGGGTTTCTGATAGTGTTCAAAGCAGCTCTGGAGGCTGTTTCCCCAGTGTGACCCTGATGCTGATCCTGATGCAGTAAATGGAAAGCAGTTTTCTGGAGGACTCTCTTTCCATATAGTGCCTTTTGTATTGGTGGATTGAGAGAACTGTCCATGTATAAGGTCCATGTATAAGGGACAAGATTTATTTCTTTTCTCCTTGTTTTTTTTTCTGCTAGAAGAGAAGAGACAGAGCTGGAGTTCAAGAATTCAAGGAAACATGCTTGTGTCTTTTTATCAAAATTCAATCTCTCTGCCTCCTTCTAAATGAAAAAGGCAACAGGTAGGGTAAATTACTGAATCTTTTAGCCATACCCTTAAAGGGCACATATGATGGAGGAAATCCAGTAACTCCAGAGAGGCAAAAGATTAAGATTCCTTCTCATACATGCAGGATGTAGCTGCTAGAACAAACCTGAAGCTGTTGGGAGTGGAAAAAGAGGAAGTTATTTTTCTCATCCTTTACTTCTCTTGCTCTGCACATTGAAATAGTGGTTAAGCCTCAGGGGTGATTATTCCTACATTTCCAGCTGGCGCTAGATTAGTTTGGAAAACCAGCAGAACCTTTATATAAATCACCTCCACAATATCCTTCTGGTGGTAGAGGTCCCAGAAAACAACTTTTCATTGCATCTTTAGTACAACCACATATGCTGTGGGTTAAAAGTTTTTGACCCAATCAGATGTTGGCTGTGTTCAGCTGGGCTTGTGTTTGTCTTTTCTTATTAGAAAGGTTAGAAGAGGAATGAGAGACATCATGTAATACATTATTTGTCTTGTAAAGAAAAAAAATCCAGCACGATCTCCAAAGATTTCCCTGCATTTTCTACTTTATCTCTATTTTCTGAAGTTATTGTTGGTCTCGAGATTTTTACAAGTAATGAAATTGGAAGCCCACATGTAAGAAAGAACCTAGACAGAAGAAACGTTACTCTTGTACAAGGTGGAGGTGAATTTAAAAAGATGATGACTGATACATTGCTGTTCTCCAAGGAAGAAAGCCCATTACTGTGTTTGGCTTTAGGATACTGAGGATGTAGTGCTGGGCATTTTACTGTCTCCCCACATATGCTTCAATCTGAATGCTGGGGATAATTATTCTTGATCATCAACTATCAGAAATTACATTACAGAACCTGAGATCAGTTTTCCTGCGAGGCAGGGCCCACACCATAAATCTATGAGGTGTCATGGCTGGTGTGCAGGTGTGTCCACACATCATGGCTGAGGAATGACTGGCACAGACTGCTGACCTGGGGAGCAAAAATGAAAATGTAGCATGAGAGGCTTCAGCAAAGGCTAACAACCAAGGTAAGGACATTGTCTTCCACACATCACTGGACAGTGTGTGCTGTCCTTTTTTTAAACGTGTCTTCCAGTTTGGGAAAAGCAACCAGAGCTTGCTGCAACCAACCAACCCTTGTCACAACCAGCCCTTTCTGTTCCTAAGAAGATCTTTCTAGTTGCCCCAGCCAGCTGAGTGCTGGTGAGGTGAGGTGAGGTGAGGTGAGGTGAGGTGAGGTGAGGCTGGTGTAAAGAAGGAAAGTGTGGAAGGAGCAATGTTGGGGCAGTGCTGTGCTGGCCATGGCAGGCCTTTTGCAGCTGTAGTGCCCCTGGAGCCCTGGACTTTGTGGTTTTCTGAACCCCAACCCTAACAGGTCAGCAGGGGGCTCTGAAGTGGACTGGGCCACACAGATTTTATTTTTTAACATTTTTGACTCTTTTAACATTCCTGAGTTTAGTTGTTGTTCTTGTGTACTGGTGCAGAGGAGTTTGTATGGTGGGTGTCCACCATCTAGACCAGTGACAGACCTGGAAAATGGAATTTTCATGACAAAACATCTATTCTTTGAATCAGAAAAGGTAATGGCAATAGGAAGACTGCAGTACTTCCTAGTTAGGAGCCATTGGACAGATGAGGGTTATTTTGGGCTGGGGTTATTACTTGGGTGTGTTCTGTAGCTTTGATTAGATGTGATCTTGATTTCTTTATTTAGGAATTTTAGCTGGGAATTCTTGTTATCCTTTAAGTCCTTTGTTGCAGAATATCTCTGTTCTCTTCACAGAAAAAAATCTACTCAGTCTGCTTCTGGTAATGAACACCAGAATAATGTCTTGCACAATGCACATGCTGGCAGGAGAATTAGATGATATTCCCTCCTGTTGCTTCACTTTGACATGTCTTTGGTTCACCTAGATAACATGATTTTTTTCCACATATTTGTCCTTCAAGAATTCACTTCTTGTCACACCTAATGATTTATTCACTTGTCAAACTTTTTTTAGGTTGATAAATACCCTGCAAAGATAAGGCACTGGCCTTTGAAAATATGGTGCCAGTAATTAAAATGAAGAATGCATTACAGTAAAGGCTAGAAATATGGATCTAAAAGCCACACTGGTACTTTTAGTGATGGGAGTAATTGAGAATTTCATTTTAATAATTCATTGTAGCTGAGATTAATAAATGGTATGAGGTATAACTGGTCTTTGAAGACCAGGGTATAGTTAACAATTTATTTTAGTATATCCTGAAAGATGCTGCTGGAATTAGTGTATAATAACTCAGCACAGTCCTACAATTTCCAAGTTAGTTTTGTAGAAGGAGGAACACACTTACTGAGTGAGGATTATGCAAAGTGAAGTGATCCATCTGAAAAGAAGCCAAAAAGGCCCAGTACCCCAGCCATACCTGCAGTGGGTCACTTTGCATGGCTATCAGTTTCTGCACAGGGGGAGGACCAAACACCTGCCTGGCCACACCTGTCTGTGATGAAGTGCCTGTTAATGACACAAGCCCTCCAGGGCAGGCCAGAATGAAATCCTCTCCTTCTTTTTCAGGGGTAGGCTAGTGCAGAGAGTGGGGGAGGAAATCATCAGTGTATAGGTGAAGTGTGACTGGCCAGGGGAAAAGCCCCACCTACTGTTACTGTGCGGGGCTTAGGAGTGGTGAAAAGAACACAGTAATATACTTCATGCAGGAGAAGAGAAGGAAGAAAGCCCTTTATTTCAAATATGGTCCTACTTTTTATAATAGACTTCGTAGGACAGAGACAAAGCACTAGCTTATTGGTCCAGAGAAAGTAACACCTCTTTCCCAGGCTTTCTCACATACCCAGCAGGTGTTTATCTTTGTTTTTAATTCTTCTCTTATGTTTACATTAGAGAAGAACGGCTAGCTTGGGAAAGAGCCCTAGCTGAGCCTGAGAAAGTTGGACTGGAAAAATCTTCACAAGAGGTTTTTCTGGGCCTGACAGCCACACACCTACTATCTCCCCCAGCAGGAGCTGCTAGAGGAAGCACTCTACATGCGCAAAGTTCTGGGTAGGTGCAGTAGTCATGATCACTTTTATCCTTCTTGCTCCATGTCCCAGGAGTCCCAGGAGGTTCCGGGATGGCTTTCCTCCTTACTGAATAGCTTTTAAGGTATCAGATTAGCTTTCAAATGGAAAAGATGCTTGTATCACCGGAGTCTAGCCATGCAAATCTTACTTGCAAACACTGTAGACTCTCTTTCTACTTGTGGTCCCATGAGGCTCAATATCTTGTTGTTTTTTCGAGTGCCATGCCAGAGAGCATTTTCCAGTTGGACCCCTTAGTTCCCACCATGTCCCAGTCACACAGGAAGTCTGCCAGTGTAGAAGATGTGAGCTTCATCTGCTTATGTTTCTTGGCTCAGCAAACCGATTTGAAAGGATTAGCTCTGTGTAGCCAGCAGAACCACTTGTGAGGATAATTTGTTGGGTGTTCCTTTAAGCATCATGGTTGTGTTTGATGATAATTTTTCTCTAATTTATGAAAAGACTAAACCAAATAAATGAACATGCTCTCTGCTGAAGCAGTGCTGAGCTGTGGCTGGTAGGCAGGCTTGTAGTCTTCTGTTTGACTACAGAATATCTCATGATCAGAAGCTGGCCCTGGACCTGCCAAAAGGTAGAAACCTCCACTAGCTAAGTCCAATTTAGATCCTGATGGAGCAAGATGCCTTAAGCATGTGAACAGTTGTCTGGGTTCTTTTTGCTCTGATGTTGATAGGGTTAAACTCAACAGCTTTATCTTGTTACACTCAGACACTGGAAAAACCTTATTTCCTGTCTGTATGTTAGGTGAGTGAGTTACATTGCAGATGTATGCTACAGCTGGGATGCATATGTTGCATTCTGCCCTGACTTTGCAATGATGATTATACATATGGAAATTATTCAGGCTTTCTCCCATTTGCTTTGCAAGGTATATTTTGTCTACCTTGTGTATACCCCTAACTTACTTTTTACAGCAATTGATGGGCAGAGCCAAGCACTCTGTCCACCTTCTGAAGTCATGGAGTGATCCGACATGAATGGTCAATTGGTTTGCACATAATGGAGAGTTTAACAACTTTCTATGGAGATTTTAACAATTTGCTATACTTCTGTTTCTCATTTCAGTTTCTAGGACAACCTGAAATTATATGGGAATCTTTTAAGGGAGAATGTTCCCCTCTCTCCTTGAAATGACAGTTTACATCATCAGGCTGTTGGATTTGGTGGGTTTGGTTGGTTTTTTTGTCATCTGCCAGAATGTGATTTTTTTTCCTCATTAGGCTTAACTTTCTGATATCACAATGAATTTCAAAGCAAATAAGGTTTTTCAATCCAGTTTCAAATATTTCAGCTTCCTCTAAATCAAAATTTGTGGAACACTAAAGGCTATGAACTGAAAACTCTGTAAAACTCAGTTATCAGTTAAGAGGCATGGCAGTATTCTTAAGAGAGTTCCTAATATTTTTTACAGTTTAATACTGTCTAGGTCACCTGATAAACTGAAAGCAGCAAGTACATTAAAATACAGTGCAATGATTTATACAGACCAAGGCCAGGGTTTCTGGTTTACTCATTCTATTGGTTTAAATCCCTTGATAGTTCCCCTGATTGCCAGAGCAGGTACCCATAGGCTACACAGTGCCGTCTTAGCTCTTGAGCATGAAAATCACACTGTTCCATTTTGTTCCTGGACCATGTTGCTGGTGCATTATTCAGATTTGGACTGAATTACTATTTGATTTGACCTGGCCTACATTGCACTTCTTGCCAAAACACTGAGTAAGCCAAGGAGGCAGGTAACAGCCTCAAGTGGCCCGTCCTGATCTCAGGATCAATGATCAGCTTTTACTGCTCAGGTTATTGCTGTTATCATAGGCTTATTAACCCCAACTGCAGTGTGCTGGAGCTGTGCAAGCAGGGACAGAGCTGGCTGCTGCCCCCAGGAGTCCCCAGCGTGGGCTCTGTGCAACAATGCTCCCCCAGAAGAACAGTCACTGAGCTACTCTCCAGGTTTCTTTGCTTCTCTGTTAGGATCACAGTATAGACAATACCAAGGAGGAGAATGTGAAAGAAGAACAGTGATGCTACTTTTGAAATGAAGCTATCCATACCCTGCTTGCACTTGGCAAACAGTGACTCAACGACTGTTTGTGTGCAGTGCTTCTGGCCCACAGATGGTATCATACACTTTGTTTAGGCATATAGACCTTAGCCATTCCATTATACCTCTGCAGTCTCTCATGTAGGTACATATAATTTTGTTTCTCTACCAAAAAGAGCATTTCTTCTAAATATTGCCTCTTCTAAAAAAGCCACCTTAAACTTGCAAGCATGCTGTGCTGGGTTTGGCTGGGATAGATTTAATTTTCTTCATAGTAGCTGGCATGGGGCTATGTTTGGATTTGTGCTGGAAACACTGTTGATAACACAGGGATGTTTTCTTTATTGCTGAGCACTGCTTACACAGGGCCAAGGCCTTTTCAGTTTCCCACGCTCTGGCCTTGAATAGATAAACAAGAACTGTAAGAGAGCATTGCAAGGACAGTGGATATCCATAGGATATTCCATACCACAGAATACCATGCTCAGTATATAAAGCTGTGGGAAGAAGGAAGGAGATGATATTTGGAGTGACAGTGGTTGTCTTCCCAAGTAACCATTACATGTGACAGAGCTCTGCTTTCCTGGAGATGGCTGAATATTTGCCCATGGGAAGAAGTGAAGCAATTCCTTGTTTTGCTTTGCTCGTGAGCTTGGCTTTTGCTTTGCCTCTTGAACTGTCTTTATCTCAACCCAAAGTTTTCTGACTTTTACCCTTCTGATTCTCTCCCCCATCCCACCAGGGGAGTGAGTGAGCAGCTGTGTGGGGCTGAGTTGTCATTTGGAATGAAACCACAACGCATACATGGAACGGCAACTCAGTGGAGATTTTCACCACCTCTCTGCACATCTTATGACCCTCTTTGCTCTTTTGGATTCTCAGACTGTTGATTTGAACTCAAATTTATTTCTGTAAAGACCACAAATCAAGTCCTGCCATAACTAGAGAGCATGGTGTGTTATCATTATTGCTTACCTCTGCATGAACCTGAAAAGCAAGGTGATCAATACAGACACACTTGACAGTGTCACCAATTAATGGTTCCTGAGTGACTGAGGGCCTCTTCAACTGGCAGCCTGTCAGACTCAGAAATAGCAACAGCCTCAGGAACAGCAATGTAATGTGGCAGACTTTGTGTGGGATGAAAACAGCCTTTTGAGCAAATGTTTAATTTTATTGTTTCAATTATTAGCAGTAGGCTCTTCTTTCACTGCTTTGCTGCAGATTTCGAACTTCACCATCACCAGATGGGGATGCCCTGTGCAGTCTGTACCTTTCTGTGTATGGCAGGGATCAACCAATCTTGGCTAAGCTCTGCTTCAGCCATATGCTTAAGCAGGTACTTAGAGTAAAGCATGAGATTAAGTCACACTGAATTCAAACTTAGTCTGATACTTAAAGGCTTAATTCAAAAATTACCCAAATAAAATTCATCCTTGCTCAGGTCTTAATCACACAAGTTATATGGAAATCTCATCCAAGCAGCATCTGGGCTGTTAAAAAATTAACACATGAAGAACACAGAATATTATTTGTAGAAGGTTTTAAAATATTTTTGACACTTCTTAGAATGAGGGCTGGCCTTAGTAACCATGAAGGTCATTTCAGCTAACTGGAGTTAATTCCAGCAGCAATCTCTGCGTCTCTATCAGTAGAACAATGAAACCAAGAACATGAAGGGCTTTTCAGGAAAGCGGTTTCACAGTAAGCCACGTTACCCGCTGTAAGTTTTCGAGTTGATTTTACATTTAGCCTTTATCCATCTGTTGAACACAAATCATTTGTGGCCAAAGCTTACAGAGAGAAGGTCACTTTTTCCTAACATGAGTGTTTAAAAAAACCCTCAAGATTTTGTCATGTGGCTTCAGTTTAAATGTAGTTCCCAGCTAATTAGTCTGGTAAAGTATGTATATTTGCAAACAAAGAATAGCTATAATACTATCCCAGTGGAGATCAGCAGAGGAATTTGGGGAATGGAAAGGTTGATAATTGCAGTTCCTGTGCTATAGTTAGCTGGAGCAGACAGACGGCTGCCCTTAAGGAGACCTCTCTTGGTGCCAAGAGTGTTACACACAGGACAAAATGCAGTAGATCCAATTGCAGGATGAAAGGGCAGATTCTGATGTCCTACCTCATTTTATTCAGTCCTTTCTCAGATAAAATTATTGTGTGGCATTTCATAAGGAAAGACTAGAAAATTCCCAGGATTCTTAAGCAGATGGAGACCTGGATATTTAATTTCTTTTCTGAGTGGGCTGTAATTCTTTTTTTCCTTTTTTTCTTTTTTTAATCTGTGTCTGACTTACAAACTACCAGTATCAGTTAGGTAATTCTGCCTGACTGCACAGGTATTCCTGTGAATGCATGTGGGTGCTTTCAGCATCCTCAAGAACTATGCATTTTTAACACTTGCTATTCCTCTGGCTTGGAAAGTAAAAATAACCTTGTTTCTCTTTAAAAGCAAATAAGCATCACTACCACCACCATATCAACCCCACTGATAAACTCTTAGCTACCATTTTGGCTTAGTTTGCATTGAGCTTTTATTTCATAACATAGATTTTGCCAAGCATAGGACAGTTTGTTTGCACGTCCCAGATAATGAATGGATGAATCAGGTGGACTGATTTCAGATGGGTGTAAAGGGCCCATCAGACTGAAGCATTAGCAACATCAGAATTATTTTAGAAATTATTTCCAAAACTTGCAGATCCTGAGGCTTTCGTTTTCTGTCTGTGTGTGTGTTTTCTGGCTCTGCATTGAGAACCAGTGTGCTGCTATTGGCCGCAGGCTGGTTGTCCAGAGGCGTCAGCTTACAGCTTACTTTGCTCTGAACTCACCAGATGCTTTGACACTGGTGCAAAATTAAAGATATATCTGTTCAAGGAGGCAACAAATGAAGTATTCCGGCAGGCAGTCTTGATGACAGAGGTAGACACAGAGAGAAATACTACTTGAATGGAGCCAGCAATAAGCCTTCAATGTGGCTTAAACACTGCTGCCCCCACCATAGTTGATATAACTTGGCTTTTTCTCTTGCAGTCTCAGTGTGCCTGAACAAGACATTTGTCTCAACTTTGTGCTTCTTAATGATCTATTTTATTGGAATGCAATAAAAGAGCATGTTGGGTTTACTTCATACTGTTGTTTCTATAGCAATGGAAGAGGGGTTCTCACTCGCTCCCCAGTGCAGCTGAAGCATCCCCACTGGTGCTGATGGCATGTAAGGAGTTCATCATGAGTTCAGTGCCCTTGGGTGAAGCTCTGGATCCTGAATTTGCATTGCTGCAGCACTCACTCGAGCCTGTGTGCACTCCTCCAGATCCCAGGCACTGTCTGCCTCCCCTTTTCTCCCTCCCTCCTTGCCAGGCCTTGGCTATGACCACAATAGGAAGTGACACTCTCCCGATGGCCACATCAAACCTCTTTAAGCACTGGAAGCTGAATGTTAGCCAAGAGGGCTCCCCTCGCTGACAGCCTTCATCCCCTTCTTTCACTAAGCCTAAATAATGAAATCTTCTGGCAAAACAAAGAGGTTTAAGGATGTAAAGCATTCCTTATTTCCTCCTTCCTTAGAAAGCATTTGGTTAAAGCTGATTTAATGATACAAATGTAAGGTTCTGGTTACCATTTGATACCTCTATAGGCTTTATATATAAAGGAGACCCAAAGGAGGGAAGCAATTGGAGCAGATGCATGGACATGCAGTGTCCCATTTGCTAGTGCTGGTCAGCAAGCACTGCTGGATGGTGATGCTTCACACACTAGCTCCTGTAAATCAAACTGGTCGAAGGGGGCACAGATAAAGGCTATTTTGTGACATCTATGTGATTGCAATTTCTGGTAACTTATGCATGTGTGCAGTGAGCAAGAAGATGGTTGGGTTTCTGAAGCTGTGAAATGTTTAGCAATGAGAGACATGAACATGGGCTGACAAAGAAATGTAGTGATGTGAAAAGATGCCAAAAATGAACACGACAACTCTTAACCCAAAAGCTGCATCATGTCTGAGCCCTGTTTGTGTTCCTTTTGCCAGAGGGAGAGAGGGAGAGAGGAGATGAGGCTCAGGCACAATGATCAGCCTGCCACAAAGAGCTATACCAGGAGATCACAGACTTGTGGGGAACTTCACTTCCTCTGACATCAGCCCTACTCTATAGAAGGAGACAGGGATGGTTTTGCTTCACAGTTCATCAAAGCCCAGCTTCTGTCCCGAGCATACCAATGGGTCAGCTGGGGCACCATCCTGCCAGCAGGACCTGCAGCTCCAGCTGCTTTGAAGGAAGGTGCAGCTTCCTTGAAGGGACATTTTTCCTACCTCCAGCCTGTGGATGACTTGGAAACCCTGAAGCCTAAGAGCTGATGAACCTTGTCATTTTAACTCGGCAGAGCTGCAGGTACTGTTCTGAATCACCTGAAAGCCAGATCTTTGTTTAAAACTTGCCTGCATGCTTTACCTCCCTAATGGGTGATGGCTCTCCCAGGTCACAGAAATCATCTGCTACAGCAGTCAATACCCAGTTTGTGTCTCTAGTGCCTCCAGTGCATCTCGTGCAGCCTGGCAGTGGCTCCCCTCACTCACATCTGCCGTTTGCAAGGCAGGCAGAGAGCTGATCACAGAGAGAGCAATGCCAGGCAGAGGAGTCATGCTTGCCTCCACTTCTGTTACAGCTAAGAAGGATGAGAAACATGCTTCTTCCCCTCGGGCAGCTGGGGAAAAAAGAAACCACAGAGGAGCAGAGAACAGTCCCAGTACAACATCTCTGAATACTGCGCACCGCCTCTAGTGGGCTGGCACACAAGTACATGAAGACAACCCTGTGAGGCAACTTTGCATCAGTTATTCTGTGGTTTGCTTTCACATGAGAGGAATTAAATGCAAGCTGACACAAGATTAGAGCCAACAAAATTATGTTTTGAAAGGCAGAAAAAAACCCCTCACAGAAACAGAACATCTCATAGATGTGTCCCTTCTCACACAGCTCCCACCTCCTTTAATAGCTGGTTCGCAAGTACCTTAATTAGTCCTCAAACCTCAGGAGTGCATGTGTTCTTCAGCCTGACTCTGTAGCCAAGAGATGGGGATTCAGCTCTGCACCTGTCCTTTCAGTGTCCAGTCACTGATGCATAAGCACTTCTGTCCTACAGATGTTTATTTTCGAATGTACCTGTAGCATTGTGCCTGTGTTAGAGGAGCTTCTTGTTGCAGTTAAATGAATGTAGCTCTCAAATTCTTTATTAAATGTAACTTCACCTGCTTCTAGAGGGTTTAAATTGTAATATGCCTTAGTACAATCAATGATGGAGAGAAGAAGGGGAGCCTGACTGGGCTCCTGCTTTTGTTTGGGATCTGCTCTCCACAGTACATTCACACTGTGCCCAAACAATGCCAAGCACCTCTGGAAGTTCTCCAAAGGCAGTCTATGTCAAAACTGCAATTCAACAAAAGCCAGGGTACACAGCATGCATGTCTCCTTGGTGAATAAATTCACACTGTTTCAGCTTTTCCCAAGACTAAACAAAAGTTTAATAATTGCTTCTCCAAAGCTAAGAAAGAGGTGGGCCTGAGAGGGGGAGTGGGTTGAGGCAATATTAAATAGTTACTTTTGGAAATTTGAAATGGGCTTTGGACAGGCAAACAAAGAGACACGGTGATGCCAAGTGTCTGAAGGAAAACCTTTGGTCTTTAACCTTTGGCTCAGTGGCTGCCATGCTCCTGGGCTGCCTAACACAGGCTTTACATTTCAGCTGGGAGGCTTTTTAAGCAGCAAAGTATTTGCAGATGGACATACCCAAACCATGAAGTGCTGAGCTGCCATGAACTGAGCTCTCGTGTGAGCCCTGTGGTGCATGGGTAGGTCTGCAGCAGCTGCGGTGCAGTGGTGCACATGGGGCTGACTGCAAAACACAGCAGCATGTGCTGGTGCTGCCACTTCTCTTTTCTATCTAATGCTTTTGTGTAGTCTGTTAGTCTCTTTCCTGGAGCAATGAGCTTCCTCTACTGCTTCAGAGGGGCTGACCTGCTCACCTGTAAGACAAATGCTGCAAGCAGCAAACTGGGGGGCATTTCAGTGCAGTTGCTGAAGCTTTGTCCTCTCTTTTGGATCAGGCCATGCATTTCTGAAGGTATCAAGATATTATGTTCAGAGCTGCTACCCTTATTCTTTGTGGTTGTAGTCCAAAAACTGTTTTAAGGGCTGGTTTTCTCTCCTCCTTAAGAAGCTGCCTACCTATGAATAGTTCTCTTCCATTGACTCTCTGAGAAAGAGACTTGGTTCCAGGTAGATGAGGTGATGTGTTTTGGCTCCAGGACAGAAATTTGGGGTCTTAGCAGCTGGTTGAGTGCCTAAACCAGGCTGAAACACCCACTGAGGCATGAGGGAACAGGATTGGGATCCTGCCTGGGAACACATGTATGCCCATCTCCTGCTGCTCCCAGAGTTGCCAAGTATTTAATCCTCTGTGGGCTGGGACTTGAAAAGGTTATATTTGACCTCCTCTGAATGGGAAATGATCCTGACAGAGTACAACAGAAACAAAATCAAGTTCAAAGAAAGATAGGAATGTGGCTTGCTAGAGTTGGGATTAGACTGCATGGATTTACAAGGATGAATCGCACACTGCTATTTGATCATTCCCATGTTGCAATGTGTGGTGAAAAACACCTGGCTGTGGTCACCTTTTCCTTCTGCAGCACTGGGGTACCTCCCAGCAGTGTGCTGGGAGGCGTTACAGTACATAGGGAAAGAGATCTCAGACTTTTCAATCTGGATCCATTGGGGTTTAAATGCAAATATTGATGTTCTAAAACTTGAAATTCCCTTCTAGTTTGGAAAAGTCTGGATTTGAATATTGTGCTTCAAGCCCCTTATGGTGCTGCAGTGGTCTGAGTGAGGTAAAAAAAACAGACAAAAAAAAAAACCCCAGCTTTAAAAAAGTAGCAGCACTGAGCAGACTTTGTGTGCAGTGGGTGGCTTTGTCTTTTCTGTACAGCCAAATGTCACAACTGCAGGTAAAAATATTTATCTCTGTACCATACATGAAGAGACCGTGAGGAGTCATGGCATCTCCTTGCTGCTCTCTGTTTAGCAGCGCTGGAGAGGGTAAATACTCTCAGTGTGAAGATGCCCCAACTCAGGCCATTGAAAGAGAGTCTCCCCTCAGAATATTATCTCCCGCCACAAAATCGCATTGTTAACTAATACCAGCTGAGATGTTTCCATAGGGAAGTAAATAAATAAGGGCCTTCCTCCCTTCCCCAGCTTGCTGCAGGGAAACCACCCACGATGTGTTTGAGGGGAAAGAAAAGAAACAAGCCCCCTGATGTGCAAATGCAAAGAAACTGAAAATGATTGATTCTTGCCTGTTGAGGTATGTTGCTAATAAGGGCTTTGTGTCCCAGCTTTAGAAAAGGCAGTGTCTTTAGAGCAGGTCCACTTCCCTGTGCCAGAGGGGTTTCAGCAAAGAACAAGGGTGTGAAAGCAGAGCAGCCTAGCTGGGGGTTAGGGAGGAGCAGCCCGTGCTCCTCTGTGGCACAGGGTGAGGCAGGGGATGCTGATGTGGTTCAGGCAGGGCTGAGGAGCTGCCAGAACCACCTGCTCACACACGCAGGGAGTGCCATGGCCAGGAGGGCAAGGGTGAACACCCACGGCTGCTGCAGTTCTGTCTGCTGTGTGCAGTCTTGTCCTGGTGTTAATGTGAATTTATAGTCTGAACTGGCTCCAAAGCCCTGTTTAATATTAGCAGCCAGGTCCTGTGGGGCACCACTGTGTGTGGCCCTGGAGAGACATGCCAGCAGATGGTTCCTATCCCTGAGAGCCATGCAGCAGAGGCAAAACATCCTAGAGGAGGCACAAAAATCCTGTGTATTTCTAATCCTGTGTATTTCTAAGTGGGGAAACTGAGGCACAAAGCAACAGCCACTGCAAAAATGTGAGAAATAAATCCTCTGCCTCCACTGGCAAGGAGATAGGGAATGCAGCCATATGCAGGGGCAGGCTGTGGGGAAGCAGCAGAATTACCCAGTGCCTGGGTCTTAGAATCATAGAATAGTTAAGGCTGGGGAAGGCCTCTAAGATCATCTGGTCCAGCTGTTAACCCAGCACTGCCACATTCACCAGCAAACCGTGTCCCCAAGTGCCACATCCATACATTTTTTTAATATTTCTGGATATGATGAGTCAACCACTTCCCTGGACAGCCTGTTTCAATGCCTGATCATCCTTACAGTGAAGAAACTTTTCCTAATATCCAATCAAAACTGCCCTGGTGCAATTTGAGGCCACTTGCTCTTGTGCTATTTCTTGTTACTGGGAGAAGAGGCCAGCCCCTGCCTGAGTACACCCTCCTTTCAGGCAGTTGTAGAGAGTGATAAGGTCTCCCCTGGACCTCCTTTTCCCCAGGCTAAACACCCCCAGCTCCCTCAGCTGCTCCTCACAAGACTTGTGCTCCAGACCCTTCACCAGCTCCATTGGCTTTTTCTAGACATGCTCCAGCATCTCAGTGTCTTTCCTGTCCAGAACTGGACACAGGACCTGAGGTGTGTCCTCATCAGTGGGAAGTACAGGGGGACAATCACTACTGTTACTCTTTGGTTTTTTTTAATCTCATTGTTCTTTCCAGTAAATTGTTATCTCAGCCTGTGATCTCTGCCTGGTGTTGCCCACCAGAGGGGAGTCAGGAGGAGTAGATCATGGTTTTCTTTTTAATAGGAGCATTAAATTGGGTGCACCATTCCTAAACCATGACTCAGGGGCTTTATTCTACTCCCCATCTCAGTTTTCCAGCTCAGGGTGATGGGTACTCCAGGGTTCCAAGCCCCCTGCAAGTGGCTGGGGCCACTCTTGATGCTCACTGCTGGGTCTGGCCAGCTTAGCTGCATCAGCCTGGGCATGCAGCATCTGGGAAGTGTTAGTGTTTAATCCTCACACCTCAGCCCTAGACATGGCCTCAATGGTTTCTCTGAGTCTGTAGCTGCGGTTTAGGGACTTAACCCTTTGGAGTGGCAGAAATAAGACACACAGCTACATGGTCCCTCTCATGATAGGAAAGAGACATTTTATTGAGAGCATGATTCGTACTTATATAGTATGTTCCACAGAGCTAAGACAAGACAGTAGCTCACTGGATAATTGAGAAAACACCTCTGGGACAGCACTTCAGGACAAGTCCCATGGTTGGTACCAGGTGTTAATCTTACTGTTATTCATTCCATTCTATTTTGACCAAGTTATCATCCTGGGAGAAAATCTCCCTACCGAAACTGAATAACCTGTCAGCTTGGGAACGGATCTGTGAGAGAACCAGGAGAAACTCCAGCCTGGGAATGATTTTCCTGGCTGTAATTTTCCTAGGCCTCTAACAGTGTGTCCACATGAGTCCACTGTGACCTCTTTGCTAGTGACACTGGAGATGCTGGGTCACCACTGTGTGCAGGCAGGTGGTGAAGGAGACGAGGGACACCTGATGCTGGAGCTTTGAGAGCTTACCCTGTGTAAGCCACAGGGGACATTGTTCCCCACATTGCTCCCCACCATCACATTGTTGCTTCCTCATCAGTTTTGCTGGGAAGATCCTGAGAAAGGGGCAAAGTAGAAAGTGTAGCTGAGGACTTACCCTCTCCAATAAAAATCCCATAGTGCTATGGACCTCTCTAAGGCTGAAGAAACAACTGACATATGAGTGCTGATGCACTCTGATGGATCTTTATTGGGGGCAGGAAAAGTAGCAAAGCCCCTCCCAGAAAGAAAAATCAGCTGCACACTTAACTGAAAGCAGGGAAGTAAAGTGATGGAGGCAGCTGCTCCTCCTGAGGGAGGTACAGCCAAGAAGAGGTGCTAAAAGCACTGGGAGAGCAGGGAGGTAAAAGTGGTAGAGTCAGGACAGGGTGGCTGTACTGACACTCTCAGGGTACTGCTCTGATGGACACCAGCTCCCTCTGCTACACTGGGGCTTCTTCCATTTCTGAAGTTGCAGTCATTAGTCACCAATCTTGGTGGCATCTCATCTCTTATACCGATTTCCTGCCCTAGTTGCAGATCCAGGCTATAATCACTTTGTTTTTTCCCAGGGCCAGGCAAGAAGTGGACTGGAAATGAGTTGAGAGCTGAGGTGAAATGAGGAAGAAGTATGATCCCCCAAGGAAAAGCATTTCTCAGTTAATGAAGTGTGAACCCAAACAGCAGGGAAGGGATGAAGAGCAGCAAGCCACTATATTCATTAAACCTCTGTGTACTCTGAAACATAATGAGGGCCACAGCCATCCTGGTCAGGAGCCACAATGTGGGGCAAAAGAGCAAGCCTGGTGCAGTGAGATCATCAGAGGCATGAGGGTCACATGTCTGCCCATTTCTTGTGTTCCTGTGCTCCTGTTAATTTCTTTTCCACTTTAAGAAGAGGTGAGATAGGAGAAAAGATGTCACAGAGGCTTTTTTCAGGTGGGAATTGCAATGTCACTGTAGTTAGTTGTAGGTAGTGTTACTGGGCTGAAGGATGAAATTCCAAAGCCACAAATCCCACTGTCAGGCAGCTGAGTGTGTGGGAAGAGGTAAACTGGCAAGCAACTCCTGCCCAGTGTCTGTTGGGTTCAGGGTGTCTTTTCTGGCTGTTCTACCTGGGGTCTGACAGCCACACTCATCACATGCTGGGGCCTAAAAGAAAAATGCACCACTCATTTTATGGTCAGGAGTAGCCTCTTGATCCAGCACTGCACTCACATATTGTGCATATGCACAATACATATGCATACAAATGTTGTGCCCCTACTGCTAACAGCAGTAACTGGTCTCTTAGTCTTTTTGGAGATAAAGTAAATAATGAGATTAATTTCCTCTCCTTTTTTTTGGATACCCTTGTCAGCAGTAAAGTATATTAAATACATTGTAAGCAAAAGCCCTCATGCTACCCGAGAAAATATATTCATTTAGGGAGATACCATGCCAGCAGCTTTTCAGCATGTGTCCTTATTGCTGGCTGGTTCTTTGTAGACATAAAGGTCATGACCACTGGCAAATCACTTGAGCTCCATGGAAAATCTGTTTTCATATAAACAGCATTTTCAGACAGGCAGGATGAACTTACCATCCTTCTTGAAATGTGGAAGGCTCTGGGTGATGAGCCTGGGGCATTGCTGGAGCAGCAGCAGGATCCCAGAGCACCATGTTCAACCTGGGACTCCCCACTCCGAGCTCCTGTCCAGGCCAGGGCATCCTGGGCCAACCTTGAAACCTGCTGACTCCTCCAATGTAAAGACACATCCTGGGGTTGTCCTGGCCTGTGTTAGTGTGAAACCCTCTCACCCACCACCACCAGTGTCAGAGGGAACAGCCTTGGGGAGGGCAGGAGCTAGGGAGCAGGGTGTATCTGGCACCCTTGGAAGCTCTGTTCTGTCAAGCTCTGGCCCATAAAAACCGAAGCTCCTCAAACTGGTAACAAGCTTTGGCAATGCAGTGGCTTTACTCAGAGTTGGATTAGAGGGATGCCCCTGATGGGATTCCAAGTGCACACCCCGAGGTTTCATCCACTGAGGTACCTCCCTGCTCCCACCTCCTGCCCAGCCTTTGTACTGCTCCGATGGCTGTCACAGCCTTTCTGGGATGTGAGGTTCTGCCTGTGGGCTTCTGCCACCCCCAGAGTGGGAGAACCATGGTGCTGCTCACAGCTTAAAGATATTATGTCATTCTAAAAGACCAGAGTGAGCAATAGGGAATTATCAGGACCACAAAGGCAAAACCCACATCTCTGCTGGATGGGAGTGAAGCTGGGGTGAAAGGAGGGTCCTGCCAAGATAAACCCTTCTTCTTGGAGGCTCAAGAGCTGTGTAGTACATCGTGTCACATGAACAGCTGGCAGCTTTCAAAGAGGGCAGGAGAGGTCATTGGCAACCCTAAAGAACACAGAGTAAGCCCTTCCCATACCTCTCTGTTCTGGATCTTGTGGGAATATCAGCAGAGGGAGCAATAATATATCAGTCAATTGACAGTTCCTACAAAAGAGAAAAAAAGACAAAAAATAGATTTTCCAGTAAAAAGTGTATTTCTGTGGCTTCTTCCCCATCTGCAGAGCAGACAAGACAAATATGACCTAGTTTTCACAGGTGCTGGGCACCCATGAATCCCACTAGCTTTAGCAGGTGGTGCAGATGCTTGGTTCCCCTGGAAGACAGAAACCAGGTCATAAATCTCCCTGCCTCTACCAGTGTCATCTTCAAACTTTCAAATTAAAAAACTGCCTTCTATTGTTTCTGGGATCTGGAAATTAATTGTCATTAGTACAGTTTAATATAGTTTAATAGTTTAAGGTTCTGTTGCTCAGATCCTTTTGTCCTTCAGGTGAGTTGTATGATCAGAAATCTGGAACAGACTGTATCCCTGCTTCCTTAAGGGAAACTATTAATCTGTTTTTGAAATTCATTTTGCAAGAGTTGTGGGGCTCGTTGAGCTCTGCGCTGCTGCAGCTCCCCTTTGGTGGCAAGTGGTATTGCAGGTGAGCTGCTGTGTGACTTTATCAGATCCACATCACTACTGCTGCTAAAACTGGTCCTGTGAATAAATGTGCAGAGGGGCCAGGGCAAGTGAAATGAGAAATATTTTCACATCGTGAACCTAGATGGAAATTTTCCCAACATTTTTCATCCACAGTCATACCTTTCTTTTTTTCTATTTTTCCTCTTTTTCTTTCCCTGTATGTGTGTGTGTAATCTACAGCACTTCCTGCATTGCTTTGCTCCTTCACCTTTGTCTGTTGGCATCTCCCAGGCTGAAGACTTTCCCCTGACTTCTTTCTCCCCACAGCTAAGTAACCATGAGTAACCATGGCCGGGCCTCAGGCACTGTTCCCCGAGCTGTGTGTGGTCTCTTTGGTATGTAGCCCTTACAGCCTCCTGCATTTGCTCAAAAGCAGCTGCTGAGCAAAGAGCACAGCAGCACACACTGGATTGCCAGGGCTGTACCTCTGTTTCTTGCCTGCTCTTCTGTGCATCATGGGAGGATTTCTTATTTACATGTTCTCTACTTCCAGGCGTGCCATGTGTGCACAGATACACATGCTCAAATGAAAGACAGTCACGTTTAATGCCTTTTCTGCATCTTGATCTGAAGATCAGAAAACAAAAATCTCAAGAGTAAATGCTCCCTTGGTGTATATTGCAGCTTGTCCAGATATAGCTTTTCTTCACCAGTTTTTCCTTGTCACTTTGTTCTGCCATCTTTTATCACTTCTGCACTGCTCTGTGCCCTTGCAAAAGGGCACCCTGTTAAGGATGGAGCTATTATTCATGAATAACTAATATTTTTTGACATTGGTAACATCTGCAGCGTGGCAGATGACTTTGATGTGGAGAAGAAAAAGGAGAATTTCCCCATAACCTTTGTAGCCTGCTTCCCTCTCTGGGAAACAAAAAAAAAAAAAACCAAACTGTTAAGGTTTCTTCTTCATAGTCAAGGTTAACACACGAATGTTGAACGGCCCAGAATAACAGAGGATGCATTATCATTTTCAGCACCTTGCAGGGTCATGTCCACATATCACACTAAAACACATGGACTCATGTAGCAATCTGATATGTACAATCACACACTTCTACTCCCTCTGTCGAAGTGCAGCCCTACCTGTGCTCACATGGCGAGCACGGCTCAAACCATGGACATCTCTGTCCACCAGGCACAGGCTGCCACAGGGAGTCGGGGCAAAAGTGGCACTGATACTACACAGCTACGTTAGTTTTTGTCTGACATCAAGGCTGTTGAAGAAAAGTGCCTAGACTTGAGCAACAGCTTGAGGTGTCATCTATTCATGTAAATTTTCTAAAACACTTACAGGAAAGCAATTATCTTACACACTGTTTATAGGTAACAGTACATAACTCCCAAGAGAGAATTCTGTCAATTTTGAAAGCTACATATTAGTAAGTTTACATGGGAAGTGCATGAGGGAGGATTACAAAATATGTTTATCTGTAGTTGCAGGAAACTGGCCTTGGTGGTCCATCAAATCCCTTCCTTACACTCCTAGTAATCTTCAAGAAACTTACTCTGTAGCCAGTGATTGTCCCAGCAGCTTGTGAACAATGGAGAAGCAGAATGTTATAGCTGTCCATCTCTGCAGCCAGTGGGTGGGTGGCTCTTCCGGGGCCTTGGTGTAAGGCTCTGGGTTGTGTTTTCTTGTTAGTGTTTACTGCAAATTAAATAGCCATACACACACAAATTATAAAAAACGTTTCTAAAGCAAACTGCTTTTTTTCCCCTTCCTAACTAAAGTGATTGAAGATGAGCAAAATGCAATCCTGGGTTAGGGATACAGCTCAAATCAAATCAACCAAGTCATGAATTGGCAGCAGTACGAACAGCTGATCAAATCATCAAATAAGCACATACAAGATTTGAGTAATGAAGCCACACAGCATATGGTGAATTTTATGAAACAATGAGTACTGCTCCTCCTTACTTCAGTTACACTTGTCACTTGCCCACATGTACTTTCTTTCTCTTTGCCTTCATTAAAATCTTTGAGGTTTTTCCCTTGAAAGTAGCTGAAGAAGGTAACTGCTCATTTTAAGTCAGCAAGCATCACCTGTTGGTGGATATATTTTGGGTGAAACCAGCTGAGGAAATACTAAGAGTTTGAAAACTAAGAGTAGTTGGAGTTGCTTCTTGTTATTATATGCAATACAATAGTTCTATCAGATAAGCCTATTTCACAAGATGGAAGATCAGAGTTGTTTCAAGAAGCAGAAGAAGAAACCAAGGGAAACTCTCTGTCTCTTCTTCTTGAGAGCTTAGAGAAAGTCCTGACCACAACCAGCTGACACAACTTTGCCTTGGCCTAGCTGCAACCCCTGAACTGCTCTGGAGCACCCAGGGCTGTGTGGGCTGTCCTAGGTGGTGAAGGAGAGACAGCACAGCTCAAGCTGATACCCACAAAAAAGGCAGGAAAAGAGGGCTGAAGCCCTGAAAACATAATTGGCATACATGCTGCAGCTTGACTTGAGGTGTTTGGTGTGGGGATATAATGAGACATCTCATAGTTATTAAGTTAAATAAAGGAGATATGTTTCTAAAAGCAAAGATGAGCTGTGTGAATACAGCATTCATACAGTACATCCTTAGTTAAATTCTTATTGGCCTAACAGCAGCTTGCTATGAGAATACCTACTTCCCCACTGAAAATTATATTAGCTGTCTATATATAATGTTTATTTTCTCATTCAGATGATCAGAACTGCCCTCTGTGTGTGAGAGAGCTTGAGCTCAAGGATTTACAATTTCTCAGGAAATTCAGAAACACGGCATTTTAGATGCTGTATATCCACTGTTGTACTGCTTGTGTAGTTTGTAGGCTCTTGCTGTCACAATGAAGAACAGTCTTGCAGAGGCCCCTCAGCAGTCCTCGTGCCACAGAGGTTTTGTACTCCTTCCAATTTGCATGTCCTACTTGCTCAACGTGACATATTTATTACTAGCTTCAGTCTTGCATGGTCGACCTACCTTACAGACTGTGCAGTGCAAAGTAGGAGAGAAAACTTAATGAAGGCAAGTCAGATGGCACAAGATATTCCTCCAGGCTTTTTCTGGGCTGAGGAAGAGACATTGAGTGCAATTTTGTTTCCTGTGCAGATAGGCCAGGACTCCACCTGCCAGTATTGCTCGCTGAAGAGATGGGCTGACAGCACTTTACCAAAAGAGGCTGCTGTTATTTACACTAGGAGAGGATTACTCAGATTCCAAGACTTCATTGGCTACAAGTGCTTCATTCATTGGCAGGATAAGCAATGAAATTCACATGAGAAGACAACTCATGGAAACTTCGTGGGAAGTAGCATTGCTACATTGAGTTAGACCAGGATTAGCATCAATCCTGGCTCTTGCTGTTACCTCACAACGCTGTCAGAGAGCTCAGGGCTCTGGATTGCTTGTGGTGACCATATGTTAATAGGCAGAGACCATTTCACCACTGTGTTTGCTGTTATTTAGCTGTGGTGGTGCTTCAGTGATGCAGAGAAGCCAGGACTAAGTGGCAGCAGACTTCAGCCCTTAGGCACATCCCAAGGCAATCACCACCTACTTCAAGGCTACTCCCCTCCAGGCTGCTAATGCTATTTACTGAGGTGACCCTGGCAGTTCTCTCCACTGTCCAAGGAGTTCAAGATAACTAACATAGAGTGCAGTTTGCTTCCTAGTTGTGCAAATTAGAATCTTCCTTTCAAGAAAATTCTTTTTTCTGTTGTATGATTCAAAGGATTTGATTCCTTTCCAGCAGATACAATATTCTTCAACATGTATATTGACAGTTATTTGGTGTACCAGGGAGGTGGATCTTCAGGGTAGAAAGGGAAGCATCTTCCCAAGAAAGTCTGCAACAGCAATATAATGGAGAAAATTTTCCTGTTTTATACCTCGCTTGGGAAACAATTGCTGTCATGGCAAAGAGTCACTGCAAAATTCAATTCTGACTATGAGGAAGACCCACTGTGGTGTCTTCCCTGTGCAGGCACTGCTGCTGTCCCCGTAGTGGGGGAAGAAAGGAGCTGGAGCATCGGCCTGCCAGTGGTTTACTTGAGCACAATCACCTTTCTGATTTTCCTGCAGCCTTCCTGTGTGACCCTGGCAGTTTGCTTAGCCTCTGAGTGCTACCCGGGTATCAACAGGTAAGGCCCTGATGTGATGTGAGCAGCACTGCCACCGGATGAATGCCCATGAGGCCAAGTAATTCTTTCACCAAAAAGAGGGCTTTTCTTTCTGTTCTGTAGAAAATCAACTAAAAGATATCTCAGAAGAAAATTCTGTTTCCATGAAACACTCGGGACAAACTATTGTCATTCTGGAGTCTGCTAGGATCTGATCAGGGTCTGAGCTCTTACACTGATGAAAAGTGGCTCAGGAAAAAGCAGAACATCTTTCTTCTCTGTCAGCCCAGTACAAACTGTTCTTTGTTTCTCCTCCTCTGCTCTTTCCCTGCTGCACAGGTGTCCTGTTCTTGAGTTGCAAAGGAAAAACTAGTTTTCTTCTTGCTTTAATTGTGCTTTCCGAGCGTTTGTGTATAGCCGAAAGGCAACATGCACCTGCTTGTACAAACTTCAAATACACCCATTTGCTCTCATTGTTTAAGCAAGAGATTCGAGGGATGTCAAACGTGGGCATCTGTTTCTCAAAGGAAATAGTGGTGTCAGCTTGTCATAATTCACTCCTGCTCCTGCATCCTGTGTAGTGAAGCAGCAACCCACGCACAGCTGGAATCCTTGCCAACAAAAGAGCAACAGCAGGTAGGTGAAATCCACACAGTGCCTCATTTGGGTCTTTGAGCTTGGACTCTTAACAGGATTCCGGTGTTGTGTGACCTTTTGCTAGGTTGCCAGACAAAGGTGAATTTTTCTTTTGTATGAGAACAAACAAAAAAATCACCTGACTTCAATGGATTCACAGTCAAAATGCTTTCCATGTGTGCAGTATTCTGTTTATTTGCTTTTTTTTTTTTTTTTTCTGTTCCCAAGGGGTTAATTAGGACATGTATCCTTCCTGGGCTATATTTTTACTGTAGAGAGACTGAAAACACAGATTTGTTTTTATCTATGACAATGTAGTCATATGTCCTGAATTGCCGCTGGCAGAGCCAGAAGCAGCTTAGGAGAGCAGCCAATCTATCTCCCTCTTGATGCAAAGTTCCTCCTTGAAGGGCAGTCCTTGTGTTTTAATATGATTTATAGGAACTTCGATTACATCCCTTGCTATTGCCTGTTTCTCTGTTATTCACAAATCCTAGAGTTACCTGGAAACCCTGAAGATTTTGACTGTATTTATAATTTTGGCAGTTCAATGGAGTCTGATTCTAGTTGTAATTAATACATATTAAGACTCATACATTCAGATTTGTTTCATCGTTTTGCTTTTAAATGCTGGAAAGGTTGTGCTGCTCTGCCACAACATGTCTGTTGGTAAATGAAGGATTATATCCTTTGAGTTTTATCTCATACCATGAAGTTCAATATTTCCTGATTCCGTAGAAATCTATATATTATCTTGCAGCTTATAGAGATGCTGGCAAGCATCTAAATATCCCTGCCTCAAGGCCCTGGTTAGCACAAGGGCTTGTGCAATCTGTTGTATTCACTTTCAGCCTTTCTCTTTAAAGAAATAAAACTAAGAACTGCAAAAACAAGAAGCAGGGATTAAAAAGAGAAATCAAAAAAAATCTCCAGAAGGGCTGGTGGGTCACAAAGAGGTAGAGGAGGATGAACCTACAGCAGTATTCCAGAAGAGCAGAAAACTCAGTGGGTTTTGGCTTGAGTGCTATATGTAGGGCAAACTGTTTGGCCTCTGCTCCAGTGAGGAAAGGATTTGTGTCAAGGCTAATTTGGTTGCCCTCATTTGCAACACAAGTGCTGATTTTGTGGCAGCAAACCCAAACTATAAGGATCCTTCAGGTGATGCCAAGTGGCAGACTATGGAAGAAACCAGAACCATACTCACCGCCAGCCAGCTCTAGCTCTGGAGATCATCCAGTGGGATGCCATGAGTATCAGGCTGTTATAGCCCTTCTTGCTAATGGCCTCTTCCTTGCTGGGTCAAGAGATAATTTTTATGTCTAGAGAAAGGGCTATATCAGGACTACACATGGGAATGTTTCTTTAAAAATACCAAAGGCAAGCTGCCATCAAAGGGAGCCCAGTCCATACAGAAATCTTAAAAAGGCCCAGCAGAAAGACAATGCCAGTGTAAGGATTTCTGCAGTTCTATATCCAACCTATGAAGACCATAGACCCTACTTTCTGGCTCAGTCAGCAATATGGAAGATAAGGGTGTTATATCTCCATTGAAAAGATTAATGTCAAGCATGAGGATTAGTTCTCTACAGTGCAAGAGATTAAGTTTGGATTTTGCAAGCTTTCCCATTATCAGCTTTCTCCCCAGACAGTCCCCACAGGCCTGTACCACCCTCCCTGGACAATAGTGAATTTTGGGGAGTGTCTCTCATTCAGCTCTATTTCCTTTTGCTCCAACTCCACATTAAAGAAGCCATCACACTGAAACTGTCCTTTACAGTGCAGATTTACTGGGCCTCTCCCATACCCTGTCAAGGATAAAACCTTTGTCCTGAATTAGAAAGGGGAAAGGAGCAAGTTTTCTCCTGCCAGGTAGAGGGCTAAGGCCACAAGTCCTATTGTCAACCCAGCTGTGCCAGTCAGGTGGTACCTCCTCCTCTGGCTATAGCCACCACTGTTTATCAGCTTACCTGGCAAGCTGGTTTGTGTGAGCACTCCTGGTCCTGTTCCAGGCAGAACCAACTAGAATAACTCACAGCAACCTCTCACATTTTTAAAATTAATCCAGGTCATTTTGCCTGAAATGCATTAAGGGCTGCTCTGACTGGGAAGTCAGGGCAGAAATCAGCTTTTCACCCTCTCTGAACCAGCTGAAGGAAATGCTTCTCCTATATTCAGGTATCTGCACTTCCAAGAGCCAGGAGCAAGACACAGGTGTATGCCAGATGGAGAGCGAGGGGATGTGACAGGGAAGGATGTGCTGACAGCCTCGAAATGTAAAGTGCCTATGGCCTGACTTCACCCAGGAGCGTATGCTCCAGCAGCTGTGGCTGTTTCAGATAAGCCTGAGTTCAGGAATTCCTCGATTCTTCTGCAGTTAAGATGATTTCCAGCAGTGCTTTTTGCCTCACTGGTTAAATAGCCCCCACTTAAGGCAAGGCTGGGTGCAAACCTGCTCCTTGCTGGCCAGGGTGTGGGGTGCAAAGCCTGTGGCACTGTTATCTACAGGCATTTCAGCATCGCTCTTAGCTTGGCTCTGTTCTTTGTTCTGGGTCTGTGTTCCACTGGCTGAGGAAAGTGAATAGAGGAAAATGCACTTCATACTGTTTGTGTTAAGTACTTTAAATTCTTGAGGCAGAGACCTTGAATAGGAGGAGCTCTACCTGTTGGCAAAGCTGTACTTGAAGGAAAATCAGGGCTTTGTTCATGAAACTTTGAGTTGCTTTGATTGCGTAGTAAGGCTTCATATCATAATAGGATCAAATACGCTTTACAGACAGTAAAACCAGAGTCACAGAAGAGAAACAGATGTCTAGTTTTTCACAGGAACACATGCCAAGAGAACATGAATCTCAGTGTAGAAAAGGTCAGGCTTCCAAAATAATAAACCAATTTAATTATCTTTTCATTAATTATGTATTTCTGTGCAAACTTGGGAACAGTTTTACTCTCCCTTAAATTAACATCTTGGCAAAGGGAAAGTACTTCATGGTGTAAGGTGGATGGCCAGCTTTGATTCGGTGCCCCAGTCTCATCTGCCTAAGAAGCAGCAAGGGAAGAGCACAGCAGCTGTTCTGGCTGCCATCAGGAGGCACCACCATTCCAGGACCCTACTGCCCACGCTTGCTCTCTTCGGCAAAATCCTCTGACTTATCCTCTAAAACCTGAAGGAAGAGAAAGGAGGGGACTTTGTATCTTTATTTATCACACTGGCTTTAGAACACAGTATTTTTTAAATCTTTGAATTTATTACATTGTTATTTCCCACAGCAACTCTACATGAAGGCCCAGTATTTAGGCTGATGCCAGGCAGCCAGGGACATTGGCATAACTGACCTGTGTCTCCTTTCAAATTACATCACTCTCTTTGCATACTTAGTCTGCAGGACCCCACAGATTTGTAACATGACCTGGAGCTGCACTGACAGCATACAGTTTACGCTCTGTCCCCGTTGAGCTGATGATGTAGCAATGAAATCTGACAGCCAAGAAAAATGCATCCCAAATTGAATAATCAAGGAGGTGTCAAAGGAAAGTTTCTGATTTTTTATGACCTATAAAATAGTAGGAAAAGGCCCTGTGCATTTTTCTCAGTTTTTAATAGATTGCTTAATGTGTTGTGCTGAGGTAAATACATGTGTGTATAATCATAGTTTAAAAGTTATTGTGTCCACACAACATAAAAAAATAGTAATAGATTGTGTATGAAAATGCAAATACTTCTATATCTTTCTAGTAAGTTTTTATTTTGCACCTTGTGGAAGCTTCATTTAATGTCTAGCAATAACTAATTTCCCCTGGGTTCTTAGCCTTGTCCTTCCTGCCTCTAATACCAGATTGGCAACCCAGTCACAAATAGTTAAAAGCAGTCTCATGGGGTGAATATAATAATGGCCAGTAACTGGGCAACTGCCCGCTTAATCTGATTACTGGCCTGTGACGCACTGTAGCCCGTTAACCTTGTTTTGACCAGCTTCCTGACACTTGTGGCACAAATGAAGTGTGACGTGATTAAATGAGACTGATCAGTTTTGCTCACCATGACAATACCCGGCAGCTGCTGTGCTGAGGATTTACAAAGCACTGAAAGCTTTGAAGTCCCATGATTTAGCTGTTATGATTGCTCTCCTCTGGCTGGAGGGATGGCTGTCCTCTCCAAATACATGTAGTTCAGTGAGGACATGGCCACTTTTCCATGGTGGTTCCCAGTAGATCTCTGCAGGGCCCAGCTCATGTCCCAGAAGCACGTCTGCAGAGCAGAGGTGGGTTTGGTACATACCTGATGCAACAAGCAGATGATGAACTTAGCAGATGAGAGAAAAGTGGGACAGTGGAATGGGAGAGAGACAAAAAGCAAACACAGCTCTAGGAATATATTTGTTATTCAAACTGTATTTTAACATGTTTTTGGGGTAGTTTTTGGCCAGATAGTTTAAAACTGAAAATATTAGTAATGTAATAATCGAAGTACTCTGTATTAGGTTGTTTTCTAATGGCTTGAGCTGCATTTAGGGGGTAGGCTTTCTGCTCCAAAAGGATCATTTCCTTTACTTGAAGCCTTGCATATTTTAAGGGAAAAACAACTTTTACAGTCCTTCTGATCCTTTGCATAATGTTTTGGACTGTCTCCCCTGGGCACTGGAGGACAGTGCTTTTGCACACTGGGTTGCCTGCTGTTGGTGAGGTTGATGCAGTGCTCTGAGCAGCTACAGATGCTACATGTCCAGTAAGTTAATGTGCTGATGTGCCCCTCACATAGTAAAAAAAATAAAAATCTCAGCTAACCTTGCAAGCTCTCTTGTTTACTGGAAAAGGCTGATAGGGAAAAAGGAAGGAGATACAAAGAGGAGCATTAAGTTGAAAAGGAAATAATTATCATGCATGAGATACAAAATCAAGGAAAGTATTTTCCTCCCTGCCGTGGCCATTTATTTTCCCTAATCCATGTGCATGCAGGCACAGGACATCATGGGAGATGGCTAAACACACATGGGAGAACTCGATGCTGGCAGGCCAGGGGAAATGCTATCTGGGAAGACAGTAACTCGCTCTTCAACTTTGGTAATTTTGTGAAAGATTTCAGGGCCAAACACTCAGGTGTTCAGGATTACATAGCAGAAAATTGTATGACTGTCAGCAAACTGAATGGTTTTGAGTGAAGATGAACAAGGCATGTAAGCTGAGTCAGAGACTACTGTTAACTTATCACTCGTCTGACCTTAACTGCTCTCTAATTACAATGTCTAGGTCCCAGGTGCCTTAGATAAATGCCTGTAATAATATAATGCCTGTTAGGGGAGGACTGGCAGTGCTCTGTATGTAGACACATCAGGTGGAGAAGGGGACTAAGGGCGTTAAGTCCTCTGAGGCAAAGTGCAGGCATGTCTGATGGCTGCAGCCAGCTTCCCCTCCCTGCTCACTGCCCATGGTGACACTGCCACGGGGCCCAGCAGGACTTGGGGGGGGGGCACCCCAGCCCCTGCTTCCCCTCCTTGCACCCTTCCCCTCTCCCAGCAAATGCCACCTCAGAAGATAAAGGCTCAGATGGCCCAAGCATGGACAGGGGCACTTCATTGCTCCCAGGACATGTTATTAGTGGGCTGTGGTAGTGCAGGGAGCAGGCAGGAGGCCACGAGGTTATTTGGCTTGGCAGCAGCCACCCCACATTATGGCACTCTTAATGTATAAACACAGTACTAAATCCATCTTATGTGTGCCAGGCTGCTATGCACTGCCAACCACAGCATGGATGGGGTGGCCTGGGAGACTGGGATGGAGCCTCTAATCTGTGAAATCAGTCCAATCTGATGGTCCCCCAGTGGGGCATGAAGCCCTGGCAAGCTAACACCAGGCACCAGTCTATGCTTCTCTTCTGGAAATACTGTAGGGGAAGAAGCCCTGATAGGTACTTAGCCCAGGCTAGAAAAACTAGAGCCTGGGGGCTTCCCAGAGCCTCTGCCCCATGGTCCCTTTCCTCCCCTACAGAAGGACTGGTCCCTGCCATGCTGGTAGGCTTTGGCCATCTGAAGACCTCACACTGAACAGTGCCTGAGTGCAGCAGGATGGCAACCGCCTGCCTCCCCAAAAACAGGGAGGTTGTCTCATCGCCTAAGGCAAGTAGCCAGGTGCTGCACCACACTTGCAAGAACATTGTTATAGCAACCTTGTACAGAGGTGACAGTCATGGCTGGTATTTCCTAGGGCTGAGCACAGGGGCAGCACCCTGGGAAACTCATCCAAACAGGTAAAGAGTAGTGAGGAAACAACCACAATGAAATGCCGTTGGCTCCCAAAAGGGAACATGGATGGAATAGGATATATTCTTGGTCACCTCAAACAACTCACACTGGAAATGGATACCAGCACATCAGTACTCTGCCAAGGCAAAGATTTTCTGGGCTAGTTTTACAGTGTGAAATTATTTTTCCATTTCTGGTATAAGTCCCCTTCTCTCTTCTGAATGCAGATTAAATTCAAAGATTTATTGTCTATTCTTAATACTTCCCCTTTTTTTCCCCCCACAGGTATCTGGTCTTGCATTTCTCTGATGTTTCTGATAGGGATAGTCCTCAGTGATTCCCTACAATTGTGGAGGCAGAAAGCCTCCCAACAAAAGAGTCTATCACTCTCCCCTGGAGGGAGAGCCCTTAAGCACTCCCTCTTTGTCATGTGAGGTTACAGTTCTCCCCCAACATGCCTTTTGTCGTGATGTTAATCCCTTGTATGCTCTTGGTCCTTCCCTCCTTGTACTGCCCCTGAGCCCTCAGATCATTCGTTGATGCTCTACCCCGCCCCTCTGACTACCCTATATCTTCCCTACTCACCTCCATCTTGTGAGCCTGTTCTCCTGGACCCTTCGTGGATGATGGAATAAACCTTGCCCTCAGAACCCCAGATGCCGGCTCCCATCTCTTCTCTCCGTGCCTCACTGAAGAATAAGAGCTGATCACTAAAGCTAAAAGAGCTTGAAATCACTCTTCCCTGGGAGTGACCCAGGGACGTGCTTGCTTGCAGGAATGCTCCTTCCCTTTGTGGCACTTCCCTGGAAGGTCGTGGTATTCACCACCACCCCTAAAAGGGCCCGCCATGACATACAATGACACTCATGAAGACACACTGTTAAATAGGAATCACAGATGCCATGAACAATTCCCCAATATCACTGCCAAAAGGGAGCTGGAGGAGGTAAGAGTTAAGGGCAAGAAGTTTGTTCCAATCCTACCTGCTGCAAGAAAGAATAATTTAAATGTCATTTTGCAATCTTTTGAGAGTATCTCTTTCCTGAGAGGATTTCTTGGAAGCTCTTAAGTGCCTTTGGTAAGTCTTTGCATTCCATTTAGGCCATACATCTCTGACATGAATGATCTGGGAACTCTATCTCCTGCTTCAGAACAATAAGGCAGACTCTAAACATTGGTTTAACTATTTATCATCTATTTGGTACAGGATTGATGCAAAATCTATAAAAATATGCCAGGCAGAAGTTGTCTTGACCTGGAGGTGTTAGATTGCCTGATGTTAATAGCTGTTTCTTAGCATTGCTGTTGCCTGACTTCCTGTTTGCTTACCATTTGCTTTCAAGTATCTTAACAGACCTGATGTGATATGAACTCATTAAGTCCTTCTTCCTCTGCATAGAACAGAAAAAAATTGTGTCCTCCTGCCTTAGTGATGAAGACAGGAAATTTGCCATGAGAGGCTCTTGCTATTGCTATGATCTGTCTCAGTCTTGACAAAATACTTATACAACTTGTGCTGCTCTTTTAGAGTCTGCAACTCTGTTTGCCATAGGATTCTCCTGATTAATTTTTCTTTACTTACCCATTTTCTATGCTTTACAATCTTTGCATACTGTAGAACAAAAACTTATATTCAAATGTGTTTCCAAGCTGGAGCTTTCTTTTTTTTTTTCATGCAGAAATTAGAGTATGGACAGCTATCTTTTAAATGACACCACCTCTCAGCTTGTTTCAGGCCAGCTTAATCTGACTTGCTAAATCTCAGTGTGAGTCACAATTTAGCCATTAAAAAGGTCAAACTTGGAAGTAATTGATTGACTCAAAAATAAAGTTCTGAAAAGAGTGTTAATAAAGATAAATCCCATTTTCATGCCATCCCAGCTAGTTCAGACACCAGCATTCAAACAGTTCTGCTCGGGCCTGACTTCTGCTAACGTCTGCAAGCTCAGGGAAGCACTCGCTGTGTACATCACTTAATTTTTACAAGCTAACCCAAAGGAATGCCTATACAGTGCTCTAGTCAATCTTGAAGGGCTTCTAACAATATGCTGAATAAATACTCAGCTGCTACCAAATAAATCAATCATCCCTCTGGCCATCTAAGTGCAGGACAAGCCCATGCTAAGGATTTGTGCAACATCTCATGCAAAACTTTAAGTGTAAAACAAAGAGTAATGAAGGTATTTCACGGGCATTAGCACCAGCTTCTAAGAAATGAACCTATTTGACTTTGGGTAATTTTGTTTTCAGATCCAGATTTGCACTGGTTTCATATGAAATTTCAAGCTAGTGAAAACTTTATTTTGTTTTCAGTTTAAGTCTGATGCACACCTATGAGACAATTGGGTCAGCAAACCTGATTCAGATTCACCTGGATCCAGGCAAGGAGGTTCTTAGATATCTGAGTACATGCTGCTGAGTGGGGAAACCCAAACCTTCCTCCCTACAGTTTCTTTCCTTTCTGCACAATCCCTGTTATGCAGCCACATGTGGAGAAACAGGGATCACTCCTGTATTCTGCTACATCCTCTCCTACACCTCCTGTTAGACTGGGATCTTTCTTCCAGCCTTTTGTGCTGAGGTTTGATGGTAAGCCTACATGATAGGAACAGCTTCCCTGATAGTGATTCTGTGGTGTTTCCCTATTTCCATGAAGTCTGTTCATTGTCTCTGGAAGTCAGCTGGATAGTCCTTTACTGCATATCTTGCCATCCCCCTATATAACATGAGCTTCATGTTACCACGTGTGGATGTGTGGCTTTGCACAGTGCCCTGGTAATTCTTGCTGGATTATGAGAAAAGATGGCTTCTCTCCACATCAGTGAGGCTGGAAAGAACATTTCATAAACATAGCTATCCTTTACTGTAACTCAAACCTGGTTTTTTTGTTGGACAGAGAAAAAGAGGAGAGGTTTTTTTTTGCTGAGGAAGTCCTATTGGTCAATGCTGTGCCAGTGGGAATTGCTGGCTGGAGAGCTTCAGGTGAGACTGGAGTTGCTAGGGCTCAAATTCCCATTCTGGTTTGTGGCAAAGTCATTCATTTTGTTCTTGGCCCTGCTGACATTGCAAGCAGCTTCTGGACCTGAAAAGTCTTTTGTGCTTCTGGCAGGTGAAACAAATACCAATGGATGCATAAGAGACGTCACTTTGGATTTCCATACAGACAGGTTTTGTTTTTTTTCTTTCTTTAATGAGATTTCAGGAGAGTGTGAGGGAAGGTGGGTGATAGAACATTATGATGGAGCTTGTAATTGCTTATACAGCTTTCTAATCTACACAAGAGTGTGATGGAAGAGAGGCAAGGGGCTGGCTGCTCTCTGCAGAGTTGTGGGGAAGGGCAGGGATGCATGTAGGGGTAGAGAAAGGCCCTTCTGACATTACATGCATAATTTAATCTAGGCCATAATAATTTCCTACTGGCTTGGCATCAGTCACATTGTTAGCCTAATGCTGAAATTAGATCTTGTCTGTCACTGACATTTGTTTTCCTATCTGGACCATCTCTGTACTGCAGTACTTCCTGGCTCAATTCATGTGGGACCAACAATCCCAGTTATGTCGATCCAGACACAGCAGAAAGCTTTTACTGAGCACTCCCTGCAGACAAGGGAAACCATCAAAGTGAGTGTTTCAATATGCCATTGCTCTCTTGTGTAAAATAAGAGCAACCCCCCATTACAACTCGGGGTCTTATTCCCATCCAACACCCTGCACTGGTCACAAACAAACAGTCAGTAATAAAAATATCACAGAATCATACCCCTTATTGTCCTGGGTTTGGCTGGGATAATTTTCTTCAGAGTAGCTAGCATGGGGCTGTGTTTGGATTTGCGGTGTTTGTTGACAACACAGGGATGTTTTCATTGCTGATGAGCAGTGTTTACAGGGAGCCCTTTTCTGCTCCTCACGCACCCCACCAGTGAGGAGTCTGGGAGGGCACAAGAAGCCTTGAGGGGACACATCCGGAACAGCTGACTGCAGCTGACCACAGGGACGTTCCAGACCACAGCACACACTCAGCACGTAAAGCTGGGGAAGTAGAAGGAAAGGGGGTACATTCAGAGTGATGGTGTTTGTCTGCCCAAGTCCCTGTTATGCATGACAGAGCCCTGCTTTGCTGGGATAGCTGAACACCTGCCCACGGAAAGTGGTGAATGAATTCCTTGCTTTGCTTTGCTTGTGTGCGTGGCTGTTGCTTTACATATAGAACTTTATCTCAACACACAAATTTTCTCACTTTTACCCTTCTGATTCTCTCCCCCATTCCACCAAGGGAGAGTGAGTGAGTGGGAGGCTGCGTGGGGCTGAGTTGCTGGCTGAGGTTACACCACAACACATGTCTAAATCCATACCTGTATCTATACTGTGTGCAGTCAAGCTGAGATGACTGAGCTGGTGGGACACATTCATTCAGTTGTTGCTCCTCTTCCTCTAAAGGTTCCTCTCTAGGAAATAGAGATGCAGTATTTCTGGCCCCTGCATCAGACCTTGGGTCACACAAGTTTGTCCTGTGATCTTATATATTAAACAGGATTTAGCCATTATATTTCTCAGTTAGGAAGTATCCAAGTGTTCAGAAGCTGGGAAATGGAAGATGCACTTTCCTCAAATCAGGGCTGCTAGAACCACCACACTGAGAATGCTGCAGATACTTAAGTTTTCCTTTTTTCGAAAAAGGGAATGCACCCAAAATTATATTTCATTAAGAGTTCTTGCAATAACTAGTGAGTTTTTCATCCTTCAGCAAATTAGAGAAACCTGGACAATTTCCTGTGTGGGTCATAAATTTCTTCTGAGCCTCCTGTGCTTCCCAGGGTGCAAACTTCTTGCTGTACTCACAATGATTGCACCTCAGGGGTGGGAGAAAGCATCTGAGCCCCAGTTTAAGCAGCCCCTCTTGCCTCAGGAGGGCTGCAGCTCACAGGGTGTTGGCTCTGCATCTGTATAAGCTCCAGACATTTCTAGTGCAGTTGTTTCCACTGAAGCCAGACATTGTGGGCTTTTTTCACATTTAATTGAGAGAAGTAGGCATTTCTGGGGATTTAGCTCATCCTGAAGCAGACATTTAAAAAGCCAGATGAACTCTAGAAGTGCTTAAGAGGGCTTTATCTGTGAACAGCTTGAGGAACATTAGCCACTGAAAAGACTAAATTTTGGACAAACAAGAAATTCCAGATTATAATTTAAAAATTAAATGTTTTAAACACACATTTTAATGTTAAAAAAAATCCATTTACCCTTGTTAGCAAAAATTATTTAATTCACAGTTTTTCAAATACCAGCCAGGTTCCCAGTTAGGAACTGCAAACACCATGTAGGTTATCTTCTTCTGACATCTTGTTGCCTTGTATTTCAGGAGAGCTTCGAAGAGATAAGATGCATTCCTTCCTTCACTTCTTACCTAATTACAAAGTAATTTTGTGGTCAAGATCATTTTAAAGGAGTCTGATTTAGAACCTCAGGGTTCAATTCTAAAAGAATTAATTTAAGATCTGGCACTCAGAAAATTCAGTTTTAGCTTAGGGCTTATTTTCCTATGAGGTTTTTAAGATCCTGGCTATTCCATTGCCTCCCACCTTGTATTTTTAATTACCTGCCTGCTTCTGGTTACATTTCCTCTACTCTGTATACAGAAGCATCAGTGCAAGATAGCACCAAGTATTTTGTGAAAATATTTAGAAAAATATACCCATACATGCACTTAAAAAGCAGCTTTCATGATGTGATTTTTTTATGACATATAGCAAAAGACAGGCACTCTACTTCTAAAATAGGCATTAAACCAGAGGCAGGAGTTAAACTTTCAGATCTTCAGGTGACATAGACACCATGGGAGGTGTAACATTTTACAGTAGCAGGGGATTTACATGCATAATGTAGTTTTAGGTCATTTTGCGCCAAATTACAGCAAATTTTCATTATCTATACAAATCAATTTGACTTTTATTACTAATTTGTTAGATTCTCTTTAAGGGACAGCTGGAGCTAAACTGCTAGGGGATATGTATTGATCCAGGCTTTCACTTATTGATTAGATATTTTACTGCCAAATAACCTCCCCTGTTTATTTGTCTTCATCTACTTTAGATTCTGGAAGCAGCCTGGAAATTTCACACACTGCCCATTACTTCAGTGGAAAGTATTGATACGCTGATTGTTCAAGAGGTGATTGGAAGACTTGGTAACAGCACAATCGTCTTGCTGTTATACATGCTGTCTGTGATTACTTCTTTCTAAATCATTGGCTGAAAATATTGACACATTAGGTAAAGAATAAAACTCACATTTTGAATTAAACCCACCCATTTCCCCCTCAAGTGCAATGGATTTTTAATGAGTCCCTCCAGAAAACACAAGAATTCAGAAGATCAAGTATAATACAACTGTGACCTGAATGGGTGAGAGGTGGGGGGTGAGGAGCTTGTAAACAAGAACTCTGTCTGGCTTTGTAGCTAGAGAACTGTAACTATAGAACTTCCTAATTGATCTCCACATTCATAAATAGGTGTCTCGGTTTCACCACAGACAGCAGCCAAGACCCACACAGCCACTCGCTCCCTTCCCTCCAGTGGGATGGGGGAAAGAATCAGAAGAGTAAAAGTGGGAAAACTCATGGGTTGAGACAAAGACAGTTCAATAGGGAAAGCAAAAGCCATGCACACGAGCAAAGTGAAACAAGGATTTTATTCATCACTTTCCAAGAGCAGGCAGGAGTTCAGCCATCTCAGAAGAGCAAGGCCCCCTCACATGTAACAGTGACTTGAGAAGACAAATGCCATCACTCTGAATGTCCCCCTTCCATCCAGCTTTTTATGCTCAGCATGATGTCATATGGTCTGGGCTACCCTGTGTCAGCTGGGGTCAGCTGTTCCAGCTGAGCAACCTCAGCCTACTTGCTGGTGGGGCGATGCAATAAGCAGAAAAGACCTTGACATTGTGTAAGCACTTCTCAGCAATAATAAAAACATCTCTCTACTCTCAATGTTTTCAGCACAAATCCCAGACACAGACCCATGCTAGTACTGTGGAGAAAATCACCTCCACCTCATCCAAAACCAGCACAACAGGTAAAATAGAAAGGATGTAATATTTTGGAAAGTGTTTTTATTTTGCAATTGATTCTGCTCATGTAGCCCCCTGTCACTCCACAGAATAGGATTAAAAGATGGAACAGGTATCAGAACTTTCCACCATTATTTCTGATTTTGAACGCTGTCCTTTGTATCAGAATAGTTGGAACTGGGAACTTACTTGGCTTGAGCAAGCAATGTGGAATAGTATAGACAGACTGGTGCTGGCAAGTATAGGGGGGTG